>JAAGKR010004312.1:32679-62907 GCA_011419295.1 Clarias macrocephalus | reverse complement strand
ATATATAAAGAATACGAAGAGTCGGGTCTGACATGCTGTATGTTTATATGATTTCTTTTTCCCCCATAGAGAAACCTTCATGAACATCGATTTGTCTTTAATTGCATCTGTGTGATATGATGACTCGTTATCAAAAGTAAACACGCCCAGTATACAAACAACAGCTTTCATTGTCGTGTCCTAATTGGCTCCTAAGATTGGGTACTTTTGGGTTCTTTTAAACAGAATATTGCCACTGGGAAGATAATCAAGCCATATCACACAGGAGGGAGTACCACTGCGTGTGTTTACCTCGGGTTTGAGTCGGGCCTCGTTTGCGGCTGGTGGATGAGCTGTGCGTTGCGTTTTGGAAGTGTGTAATCTCCATGGTGGCGTTGGTGCGGAAACTGTCCTTAATTCTCTGCACCAAAGCTTCCACGGACTCGTGCTGGGGCTCGACAACTGCAAAACAGAACAACACACACAGTAAAACTCTCAATAATATATGAAATCTGAATCTGTTAATCTGGCCAACATCAAACTTTAAACCTGTTAAAACAGGGTGAATTTTAAGGCATCAATAAATCCTGTTGCTTTATTTCTTTCCACTTCAATTAGTGATTAGTTTTAATTCTGAATTCGAATCAGATTTTTTTTTTCCTAAGCAAGAGAATATGCAAGATGTCTGAAAGTCAGGAAAAAAGTAGGAGTGAATTTACTTCTGCTTAATTTCCTATAAATTATTTACTGCACATGCTGTACATGTTTACACTCCGTTCCCATGTTCCTGAAACTGATCCTGAACCGGCACATTCTTGGAATCACAGGGAGATCATCAGGTAGATCGTCAGAGCTTAAAATCACAGCCATTAAAAATAAATAAATAAATACATTTGAAGCATGCTGGAAACCAGCTAAAAACAATTATAGCAATGCATAAGTGGATCAGAACACATCTTCGAGACTTCAGAGGTGGTCCGTGACTGCTTACTGTAGAGCACAAGAATACAACTACTTTCCATAATCTCCTCCTATTTAACTACAAACCCTCCAGAGCTGTCACAATATGAACTCTTATTCACAATAGGAATATGAATTCGCCACGGTTCTGCTAAGAACTGCAAGGTCAGCAATTCTCCCCTGACAGTCGGCCACGTTGGACTGACACCAAGCACGTAGGATCATAGATAGATAGATAGATAGATAGATAGATAGATAGATAGATAGATCGATAGAGTTTATTATTTTATTTATTTATTTATTTATTTATTTATTTATTTATTTATTGTAGCATAATATTCAGGTTTCTTTATTTGCTCAACGTATTTGGACACCCTGTGGTTTGTTGTAAATAATAATAATAAAAAATATTTATAAAAAAAACACTCGACAGATAAATAAAAAAAAGGTAATCTTGACATGAACAAATATATTTTTTTAGTTATTTTAGAAAAAAAAAAAAAAATATATATATATATATATATATATATATATATATATTATGTTTATAGTAGCCTTTAGTAAGAATGTTCACTGTGTCAGGATTTATTGATGGGTTTGTTTATTTACTTGTTTATTTGTTTGTTTACACAACTTTTTCTACAACATTGTAGCAACAGTAAACATTTTTCTCCCCACAATTTTGCATCTATCTGGTAAATGCAGTTAAGAAACCCTTTAACTAAAAAACACTGTGACAATTTTCAGAATTTCAGAACTTTTTTTGCAAATTTCAAGATAAATTAAACATTACAACAATTTGAATCGCTGTGTGGTGCAACAACAACATTCATATTCAAATAAAACTCTCATGCTTTACTTTTTTTTTACTGTAAGTAAATATGAACTGACTAACACGAACACCTGTACAGTGGTGTGTTTTCATTAGTGTCAGGGCAGCTCGAAAGGTCACTGTAAGATATTCAGCGAGGAAAACATGCTGAGTGAGGAAAACAGCTAAATAGATAGAGGAGGACAAAAAGAGAGGACACAAAGTGGACAGCGGGAGAAAAATGAAAACGTTGAGGGCACTTTATTAGTATTCTGTCAGGACGAGTGTTAAAGCTGAAACATTATTCCACTACTGTACTTATATATTAAAGGTCGCATGTAGGTACAGTAATTAATAAAAATAGGTTTTAAAATCATTTTTAAAAAGCCTTTAACCGAGAGAGATAACTATTCAAAATAAAGCACAGTTTTCTCCAGCTGAATGTCAAAACAGCTTTCCATAAGACATACAGGTCACTGTGTAGAGTCTACAAGATTTTTGGTACATCACTGTAATATTCATGTACACCATGTACTGAGAACATGGACTGAAGATATAATTCACCTGGGATGTGCTTGAAATGTGGGATTTATTCCCGACAAGATTTTTCTTTTTGTGTGCGGATGTCAATTTTGTCTTTCCCATATAAATAAATAAATAAATAAATAAATATCTATTATCTAAAAGTTAAACTGATATGTTTTTACATATTTTCTCATTTCTCTATTTCGATATAATTAATGATTTTTTTTTTTTTGTGTGTGTGTGTGTGTGTTGCTGTATTTGAATTCAGTTATATTGAAAGTAAGTGAAGTAAGAAGATGTTTTTTTACCAGGTAGATTTTGCCTTTTTTTTGGTAACCTAGGTGCATGTTAAATAAATTTAAATGTAAAATAAATAAATGAATAAATAAATAAATAAATAAATATACATTTTGCAACTTTTAAAATTTGATTATACATTCTTCCAGAGTCTTAGATTTGTGTTAATGTAAATTCAAGTTCTAGCAGATGAATTCAGCTGTCTTTATAATTAACTTTAACAAATGATGGGTTTCACTGCAAATTGTAATAAGTCCAATGCTGGCAGTCTTGAGAAATATAAAAGATAAAAGATGTAAGCAGCATCACAAGGTGATGAAAAATATTTTCATATTTTGTCATAAAAAGCCCAAATGCCAAAATATTACATCAAAATTTGTTTTGGTTATTTGCTTTTGTATTATTTTTTTGCAAAACACTATAAACCACCTCTAACAATTTTGTCAAAATTGGTAATCAGCCTGCTTTGTAAAGAGTCACAGGAAAAACAAAAGGAATATTTTGAATTTTGTTTGCATCATTTGTTAATTACGTTTGCTGAAGATCACAAGCAAGATAAGAAAACAATACAAAAACTTCAGTGGATGATAAAAGACATTAACAGCTGCAAGTGCATTAAACAGACTATAAACATCCCTTTTTCTTGTTTATTTCCAGGTACTACAATTAAAAAAAAGAAAAAGAAAAAACAGAATTTTAAAAACTTAATTTCCTCAAAGAATTCTTTCACCCACGATCCCATCACAAATAAAGGAGAGCTCTGAGAACGAGTGCCTTCTCATTTCTCATTGTAATTTAATAACTGGGTCAATAATAACACTGAGACGAAAAGAACATCTCATATACATGAAGTGAGAGTACAGAGATGGAGACAAGCTGAGTGTGTTGCATTTCCTTCCTGCTGAAATACAGGGCCTCGTGGGAGCTCTCCTGACCCACCTGAACATGTTCTGCCCCATTTGCGCCACCAGAGAGCCATAAAATATATAAATAACCCTCCCTTTTTCTATTGTCTTGCCGAGTCGGAGTAAAAAAAAAAAAAAAAAAGGATAAGAATAAGGAAAAAAACTTGGAGACCAACTATTTATCTGCCGCCTCCATTAGCAGGCCGCCGTGCTGCTCCCTGAGGTTGGCGATGCATCACGAGTTCAATTAAAGTGAGAGATGTAGAGAGGCCGAGCTCTCTGAAGAGCCATAAAGGCAAGGGGTGGTGATATGTTCCTCTCTCACTCTGCCATCCTCTCCATCCCACTCTCATCTGTATTTCACTTTGCATCATCTCACACCATTATGGCACATAAGAGCTCATGTGAATGTGAATTACTGCACCAGTGTGCACTTCCCGAAGGCATCCTGCCATCCCTAATGGATTCTTATCACTAGCATTCCCTATATATATATATATATATATATAAATGTACTGAACATTACCAGAGTGAAGCATGGTGGTGGGAACATCATGGTGATGGTTACTCATGTTTAAAATGTGAAAGATGAAATTTTAAGATAAAGAAATATATATGTTTTTGGCTCACATAATGGTAGACCATTATCTCTTGCCACTGTCTCAGATAAAAATGTTTCTTTTTAATATGTTTATTTAAATATATAGGATACTATGTTCTAGCAGTATGGTATGTAATCATTCTTTGTATATATAAGACTATTTCTTTAATACATGGTTTACTGTTTTATTATTATTATTATTATTATTATTATTATTATTATTATTATTATTATTATTATTATTATTATTATTATTCAAATGTTAAATTAATACAGTAATACAGTATGTGTTAGTCTATTCATAGCTCAATAAAGTAAATTAGAATGGGAAAAAGCATGAATGGAAACGATCACCGGGCCGTAACACATCACACAGTACTGTAACATTTCCAAAGGGAGCTTTTATAGAAAATGAATGAGATTAATAACTCTCTAGGCAGACTCCGAGACAATGCTTTAGTGCACAAAAGGTTTAGTGGCTGGCCTTTATGGCGGATTTAAGCCATCAATACCTGACAAGCTGCCTAGCCAAGGTGTAGAACTGAGCCAGCGTTTCAGCTCAGAAAAGGGCATGCTGCTTTTTTTTTTCTTTTTTTTTTTTTTTGTTGCTTTTTTCGCACCCATTAAAAAAAGTAAAGTGGTACAGTGATAGTCATTATCTATATGAAAAGTTTCCATAGCAATGATGGCAAAAAAATAAACAAACAAATAAATAAAGAAAGAAAAATTAGAAGCCAAGTATAGCACAAAAGAGGTTTGATGATTTGTTTTTACTCTCAGAAGCAAGAAGGAAAAAAGTAAAAAAAAAAAAAAAAAATCTAAATAATAGAAATTAGTATAATAATAATAATAATAATAATAATAATAATAATAATAATAATAATAATAATAATCAGACTAACCATAATCATAATAATAATCTAATAATAATAATAATAATAATCAGACTAACCATAATCATAATAATAATCTAATAATAATATTAGTAAGGAAAAAAAAAACAATATAATATGAAACAGTAATTAAAAAATAAATAATTAAAATATACACTATGTTTAGCCTGTTTATTTATTTATTTACTATTTTTTTTTTATTCTTTTTTTTTTTCTGGAGACAAACTAAAAGCCAATGAAACACCTCGTTAGTAAACATGATGTTTACCCTACTGTTACATTTTTCAAAGTTTTTTTTTTTGTCTTAGTTATTACATAGCCTTCACCTGTGTAAAGAATAAAAAAGACAGTGTCAAGGAAAATAATTAACGATGTAATATTGAGTAGCAGAGTAACTACTACCACCCTGCTATTGATTAATTTCCTATAGCATGTGTTTTATTCCTCCCACACTTTACTAATTGCCAATGTCTAGGGATCCATTTATAGCTATACACGACGTTATAAAAAATAAAGAGTTGTTTCTTCAACAATCTTATTTAACAAAATTATTTATTTTAAATTTATTTAGACAAGTGCAACTTTTTAGGTGGCAGAGAAAAAAAAACAGTACGATTAGGGGTCACTATACTGTAGAAACGATAACATATTAAAATGAGGACATTATTATAAACCTCAGGGAAGCAGGTTAGAACACTGACTCTTTTAAGGTTACCATGGTTACAGGGAGTCACACAGTAACTGTGAGTCAGGATTCGAGTCTATTACATCTGCGAGGTGCACAACTGACTCACGCTGGCGTAGAAACCGCTCCTGTTTATTCTTCACAGGATTCACCCGACTGTCCCAGCTGACACGCCGTCGGGTTTGTTTGTGCCGTTACTTCATGGCTGCTTTCCTGCTTCTTGTTTCATTTTTTTGTTTATAAACGGTGCTGTGCGGCAAAAAGAAAAAGAAAAAAAAAAAACGCTGCAATTTTAAAAGCAATTACAAGAAAGCCGACAAGGGACTTGGCAGTAATGTGAAAATGTTCACCTGCCACCTCAGACGACAAACCGATTTCCCGCGGAGCCGAGTGATGATTTGTACTCCATCCTGTGCTGACCGGCGCTAACTCGCGACCCTGATGCTCAGACGCCCGCATTCATCTGGATGAGGCGGATAAGGCGGAGAGCGAGGGCCGATTGTCCTTATTTTCCCTTCCTCGTCTCGTCTCGTCTTATCTCCTCAGAGCTCCTCTTATCTACTGCAGCATGGAGCTAACAGAGTCTTTACAGCCGGAGAACTGGGGAGATCTAAACGCCGAAACTCCAGAGAACTCTGACTGATAAACACAACATACACACAAACACACCCACCGAGTGTGATTTTTCTGGTTCAGCTTATAAATGCTTGGTCGATATAGTTAAAGTAAAAGTGAGTGTATAAGTATTCACCCCCTGTTGCGTTGGAATCAATAAGTCCTGGTGTGGCCCATCAGCGTGAAGTTTAAATGATCTCAGTGTAACTACACTCGTTCCTAGACCCCAGAGTTTGGTAGATAATATATTTAAAGGTAAGCGTCAAGAAGACCAAGAAAAAAAAAAATAGATACTGTAAAGTAGAGATACCGTAGGTAAAATATTACTCAAGTTAAAGTCCTCCATTTACAGTTGAGCTTGAGTAAATGACCAAACATATTTACTATTAAATGTACTTCATCAAAAGCACTGATCTTGTATTAGTCTCTCTCTCTCTCTCTCTCTCTCTCTCTCTCTCTCTCTCTCTGTGCTTCGTGACTGTAAACAGCCTGTGTTCATCACGTTCTTTAACCATCTCCACTTTCTGATTTCAGACACCTGCTACATGATCATGCTGTTCACAAAGGGAAGTCAAATCGCGCCTTTATATAGAAAAGTCAGCAGGAGGCGATATTACTTCTTCGGATGCTCCACAACACTCTGGTCATGTAACGCAATGTCTTGTAGCGAAGTAAAAAGTATAGATATATGTTGTAGAGTGTAGTGCAGTAAAAAGTAAAAATGATCCAGTAATAAAACTATTCAAACAAAGTACATAAACAAGAACAATAACAAAGTTAAATGTCTGTAGTTGCCGTCCACATCTGGATTTATTTGTGTTTCGGTCTCACTGTTTTATAAATAAATGATTCTGATTTATACTGTTATTGATCACAAGATACGGGATGCTGTTCATTCTGAAAATAGTTGCTGAGCTCCATTAACACTAGGGACACTTTCAGGCCACTTGTGTACCAACCAGCCGAAAAAAGGAACTTTCTGGAAACATTGCAAAGATCAACTGGTTATTTGGTGTACGGCTCTGAGCAAATACTCATGAATTAAAAATAAAGCTTAAGATATACGTAGGCCAAGTGGGGTTAATATATATATTTTTATTTTTTTCTTAAGTGTCCATAAAAATATACTAATTTCACAGCTCAGTTCTTCAGCTTGTTGAGATTAATTTGCTTTTGTTCCACTTTGAAGCTGAAAGTAGGTTATGGAAATGCAGCGGAAGAAATTCCACCCAGCGCAGCACGGTGTGGGTTCCTTCATTGTTCATTGATGTTGTTGTTTGTTTTTTCCTCTCACACAGGTTAACAGGATGACGACGAGGTCTCTTTTTAAATAGAGAGCTCAACAAGACGGCTGCTTCAGGACAAATAAAGACCCGCTATGCAAATGAGACAAGAGCTAAACGCCAGGAGCGGCAAGAGACGCAGGCGAAGGTGCTGCCGGGGACGCCATCTTCAATTTTCCTGCTGGTGCGATTCTGCAGGGAGGCAAGACGACGGAGCCAAAGGACTCGCGATCCTGAGGATGCTCAGCTTCTCTCTCTCTCACACACACACACACACACACACACACACACACACACACACACACACACACACACACACACACACACACACACACACAGTGTCTCTCGCTCCGAGGAGGAAAGGATGACAAGCAAGGAAGTGGGAATACTCAGCCATGTGGATCCCTTTTGTGATTTATTCAATTTGCCCACCCGAACGAGAGGGGGGGAGAGAGAGAGAGAGAGAGAGAGAGAGAGAGAGAGAGAGAGACGGTACTAAGGGATGGCAGCATCTCTGAGCAGCACAATAGGGGGATGGAGGCAAAGCGAGAGGAAGAGACGAAAACTGCTCAGGACAGCAATATCTCACCAGGGGAGCGAAGGACGTAAACAATGCAGTCACATCCTCACTCACTCACTCACACACACACACACACACACACACACACACACACACACACACACACACACACACACACACACACACACTGAACTGCTTACACCATGTTAAACCTAAACAGATACAGATTTAGTTTTAGAGTAATTCTATAGTATTATTATTATTATTATTATTATTATTATTATTATTATTATTATTATTATTATTATTATAACATTCTTAAACTGGAAATACATGTGGACTGTCCCTCAAATTTCAACATGTCCTAAAACATGTCTGGTTATGCAATGCAACGTCATGCAGAAATCTAGTGAAGTAGAAAGGACAGAAATGTGTCGTACGTTTCTAAAATGAAAAACTATATAAAAGTAAAACTATTCAAGTAAAGTAAACAGAAAAGAACTGTGAATCTAATTAACAACAATAGTTAAACAACAATAATGAACTATAGAAAAACCTTCTACCAAAACTGGGAAAGTTGTATCTATACCTGTTTATTGTCACAAATGACTGATAATTCATCTTATTTAAAAATACTTTATGAATTGTCTTTTCTTTATTGAAGAATGAACACATGATGCACTGGAGCTAGATTACATATTTCGGACGTCTATATGGCCCCCCATTACAGTCCTTGTAGAAGACCTTGATGTTCCCACTGCATCCTAGAAGTATCAAAGATATTATTAACGCTAAATAAAAACCCCTTACATAGCCAATTCAGGAGCATCATACTGTACTGTAAACATGCCCAGGTCCTTCTAGCACCTTGAAGTTCTCCTGAGTGTTCTCGAGCTCTGGATCAACCGATCACAGGTTCCTAATGAATTCTTATTTACTCTTGGAAACTCTTGGAAGCATCGTTTTCAGAAAAGCTTTACCAAGAACCATTAAGGAACCTTTGCTTTGTGTTGTAAATAAAAGATGTTCAAAAGCTCCGAGTCGCCCAGCGGCTTAATTATAAATCGATAAATACTAAACTAGGCTTGAACAGTTTTTTATTTATTTAATAGAAGCACAAATTGTTTATTTGCTTATTTACTCCATGATGATTATTTCATAAGCAGAGATTTTAATCTTAACGCATCTATAAATCGGTCTTAAATCGATAGCAATAAAAAGCAGCCATAAACTATGGTCTCGTATCGTCTTCACCGCTCTTCATGGACCTCTGCTATCACTGACCCACTTGTAAACCACACAAGCTCGTCGTCAGCTTTAATTTAATTTGGTCTGCAGCCCAAGCCCTGTCTGAAAACTCAACGCCGCTGCATTTGCTTCTTCCTCGTTACGCAGCGAATCTAATTACGCCCCGGCTTTCGCAGCGCAGCTCAAGGTCTGCTGCTCTGATTTTACATGCCACCTTTTTGTCCTAGTTTTCTGCGCCTGACAGCAGAGGTCTTTACCTAAAATTAAAAAGAAGAAGAGAACGACGAGGGCACGTGCTAACAATGCGTATGCTAATTACTGTTTCTAAAAATAGCAGTAATTAATGGATGAGGCTGCAGCTTCAGTTCTGCTGACCACACACCATGCCATCTGAGCAGCTTAAACACGCTGCTACGACTTTGCTCCAGGGTTCGAGGAAATGTTCGGTCCTGGATCATCACCATCCTAAGTACTAGGCAGCACTCTTGCAGTATTTTCAATGAGGATCAGTTGCATGGCGTAGAACTTGGATGTGGTAACATAATATATATCCATCCATCCATCCATCCACCATCCATCCAGGAGTAATCTGTAGTCCAACTGGGGACCGCGGATGCCAGTGGTGATTACTATTGTATTTATTCCCATTTTACTACCATCTCAGGACCTCCAATTAACCTAAACTGCACAGAAATCTGAAGAAACCCACCAAACACTGGGAGAACATGCAAACTCCATGCACACAGGAGGTGGGAATCGAACTCAGATCCTGTCAGAGTACTGGAATCTGGCCATGCCATCAGAGAGATTCAGTACATTCAGGTGGTCATGTGACTTCATTTTATTGCCACATAACGTTGCTGAGTCTCGTCCTGAGCGACTGAAGCGACCCCAGATCATAACACTGTCTCCAGAGACTTGTACAGTGGACGCTATGCATGATGGGAGCATCGCTTCATGCGCTTCCCTTCTCACCCTGACACGCCCATCACTCTGGAACAGACTCAGTCTGGACTCATCAGGTCACATGACCTTTTTCCATCACTCCAAAGTCCAATCTTTGTGCTCCATAGCAAACTAGCCTAGCCTTTTTTTTTTTTTTGTCCTGATGAGTCTCATTAACAAGTGGCTTTCCTAACAACACAGTGTTTAGTCCCAATCCTGTTGGTTCTAATTGGTTCTAATCTGCATTTCTAACGCAACTTCACCAAATGTTTGTGATCTCAATTCGTGATTTTTCTCAACCACATTTTTAACACAAAGTTGATGGGTTGAAAACAGTTTGATGACAATATGAGATATATCCATTTTGGGCTTTTTTAAAGAAAAAAAAAAGCTGATGAAAAGAAACTGGTGGAATATTTTTTTACACATTATTTCTTTGAGGCACAAAAGCATTAAAACAGCACAAATATCAAAAGTTTGTCCAATTAGTTTTGATTAAATCAGTGTGAATTAGGGATGATTGTTCATGAAGCTATAACTAAACCCGCCACAGTTTTCTCACAATGGATAATGTTTTGGAGCAAAGAGAGAAAAAGTGGCAAAAGTATTTTGTTCTACCTTCTTAATTACAAAGTTTGTTAAAGATCATGAGAAACAGTATAAACAATACAAAGGCGTCAGTAGCCCTCTCTTCCAATGTCTCGAAATGTACAGTATTTTCCATAATCTTCCACAATATTCCAGGATGCCATGGATGCATCGTGTCAGAACAGAATAAAGAAAAAGAAAAAGAATATTTATACAGTGCACAAAATTCAATTCAATTCAATTCAATTTTATTTGTTTTATTGCTTTTAACAATTGACATTGTCGCAAAGCAGCTTTACACAATCAAAACACAGTACAGTACAGTATAGGCCCTGGGTTATGACTGGACCACACCCAGTTTGGTTAAAGTTAAACATTTGCAGCATTTGGCAGACACATACATCTTGGTGTTAAGGGCCTTGATCAAGGGTGCGACAGTGGAAACTTTATGCTGTAGGGGTTTGAACCTGTGACCTTCCAGTAAATAGTCTAACCCCTTAAACACTGAGCTACCCCTGCCAGACGGCTTATATCACCTATAAGAGGTTTCATCAGGCTGCTTGTATTGTAGAAAGAAGTTGTGATTTCTCATCTTCGAGCACGAGTTGCAGTCTGCTTCACTCTGATTGCCAACATTCATCACGGTTATGTCCAGACTGTCGTTCAGTTAAACTGGTTATACGGTAGTATCATGTGCTATATCAGAAGTCGGTGTTTATTCCATGTGGTTTACTGTATAACCTTTATACACAACATAATATATTGAGACAATGACGATGACCTGTCGAATTCATCTTCTGATTGAACTTTGCATCACAAACCCTGAATCTTGTCCTCTTCCAATTTGCAAC
The DNA here is from genome assembly GCA_011419295.1 of Clarias macrocephalus. Lineage (NCBI taxonomy): Eukaryota > Metazoa > Chordata > Actinopteri > Siluriformes > Clariidae > Clarias > Clarias macrocephalus. Next base: position 51,201 of record JAAGKR010004312.1, on the reverse strand, counting down.
TGATTCAGTTCATCCATAAATCCATCATTCTTTCTCAATAACGTTGTTGGAGAATGTATACGGTAGATGACGGCTCATTCAATGAGTTCAATGAAAGAACACAGCACGCCGACACACATGTTTCTAGCTTCGTCTCGCACTCGCACTCGACCCGTGCGAAGTCTAAACAGCGGTGCGAATTATCGGATCAGTTTCTCACTTAGACTCCTGTTAAATCGCAATTCCAAGCTGGCAAAGATGGGGACAGATTGGCTTCCGTGTCCCGTCTCTACGCCGGCCAGTCATCGCCGTCTTTCTTTCTGCGTCTCCTTAACGGCCGACGATCCGTTCTCCCGCTCGTACATCTTTAAACAGCGTGCGACTCGAGGGGGAGGAAAGTAAATAAAAGCAGCGAGATCTAGTACTGCTCTTAAAACAGCCGTCCCCGAGGCTCGGTGCGGCGTCTGCGCTTTTAACACCTGACCTCACCAGTGTCTAATAACGCTCTCGTTCGGTTTGCCTTTATTTATTTTCTGAGCCAAACTGTTGTTGGGATTTTAGAGGCTTCTGCTCCGGAGAGGGAGAGCGTAGGAGAGGAAGAGATAAGAAAGAAACATGGACTTATGCAAATGTGTAACGATCCTCAAGACTCGATTTAAAAGAAAAATTACAGTTGGTTAAAGTCAGCATGAAGGTTAAGGACAGGATTAGTGTTTGGGCTTTTCCGTAAGGCTTAATCCACATTAAATTCACTCTTTAAACACGTCTTAAAATATACCTTTTTTTTTTTTTTTTTTTTTTTTTTACGCAATCCTTTATCAAAGTTTCTTTAAGACAATAAACAATACATTCAGTCCACTTCTGACGGAAAGGGACGGTAAGGATGTGAGGGCGAATCCATCCTCAATGCTGAGATGAAGAAAATATTTTAAAAAAAGAAGAATGTGGAGCGAAGCTACATGAGAAGAAATGAAAGAGTGAAACAGGACAAAGAGAAAGCGAGAACTTTAAAGAAAGAACGATGAGGAGAAATGTGGAACGATCAAGTGAGACTGAAAAGGAGAGGACGGACGATGGGTATCAATAAGGAAGTGGAGTTGGGAGGCACAGAGAGGGAGAGGGAAAGCAGTAAGAGAAAAGAGAAAGGAAACTGAGAGACAGATACTGTTAGCGAAGATGGATGAGAGACACTGAAACGGAGAAGAAGAGAGAGAGAGAGACATCATGAGATAATAAGAAAGAAAGTGTGTGTGAGAGAGAAAGAACAAGAGATTTTGTTAGATAAGATGGATGAGAGACACTGAAACAGTGAAGGAGAGCGAGACAGAGAGATTGTGTGATAATGTAGAAGAAAGAGAGAGAGGACAAGGTTCTCATGCTAAATGAACACTTTTCAGGTTTCACTTCTCTCTCTCTCTCTCGCACGGCCCTCTGGGAGATCAGCACAGTGTCTAATGGTGTAATGTAATTGAAAAGGCAGAGATCTGCACAGTTACGCTCACACACACACACACACACACACACACACACCCACGCACACAGTGTGACACTCTACGCTCTGACGTCATAATATACTGAACATCCCATAAAACATATAACTAAACTATAACCAGCACTTCCAATAACGATATCCTTATAATAATGTGTTTATTAGTGCTATAGCTCAACATTCATAGATATGTAATTATTGTTATACAGTCACACTCATAATTATGTCAGAACCACATTGAGTGGTGTAGAATGATATAAATGCGTATTACTGCTGTAGAACATCAATACGTGTATTTATAAACCAGTGTATAACATTCACAAACGTGTATCAGTGCGGTACAGTGTAACCTGTATGAACGTGTGTATTCCTGCTGTATACATTGAATCAATATGTTTATTACTTCTGTATATGATTTGTCATATCGGACATTTCACTACATCCAACTAAATAAGCAAAAAATCTCCCAAGTTGTTGCTGTTGTGTTGTTGATATTGCAGCACCCCTTCTGCCAGGCTTCTGACGCGACACGTAGGTCTAATCGTAATGTAATTGGACCGTCCTCTGACTGCAACACCGCATATTGCATTTCCCGTCGCCGCCACAGGTATAGTGTTCCGTTTCAGCGTTTTTATACTCCGTCAAAACCTCTGTATAGCAACAGGCCCTTAAGGTAGTGTTACAGCTGGTGAGATCTATAATTCATAGCCTGACTTTTAAATAGCAAAGGCAGGAGGATGTGCGTGATTTCACACGGCCATACGTCCGAACGAGAGAAACGTGCGGCACTTCTGTTTAGAAGAACCTAAGTACATATATAGTAAGTCCTAATAGACATAAATGACTAAATGAACAAATAATGAAAGTGCACAGAGTGAAACACGTCTCTGACAGTGAGGCGTAATTAACCGGTTAACTGACAAGGTTACAGCGTTCAATAAACAAGACTAGAAAAAAAAAAAGTGCGATATATTTGGTGTCAAGTCTCAGCTGCTACATGTAAAAAAAAGTAAACACTGTGGTACTGACTGTGTACTGTTATAGATATCACATAATTATATCATTAATGTACATCAGTCCTGATGTATAGCTTTAGTTGTTTTTTTTTTCTGTCTGTCTGTTTGTTTGTTTGTTTGTTTGTTTGTTTGTTTGTTTGTTTGTTTGTTGAAGCTCAGGCCAGTGATTAGTGATGCTGAATGCTGAGTGGTTGGAACAGACGACAGGGGGAATGAGGTCGCTGCTGAGGTTCTTACATAAACAATCTCAGCAATATAAAACCTTTGTTCTCATTTCTTTACATTTAATCTAAATTTAATCTACATTTAGGATCAAGGAATCAGGGCTGACTAAAGACTTTTCGCTGTACATACTATAGGCCATTTAATGTTTTTAAAAATATATCCTTCCAAAACATTGTCTATAATTTATAACAGTTCATCATCTATAAACGTCAGTATATCAACAGATAATTTATAGATCTAAAAATGACTGTCAAAAAGATGTATAATAACTGCTGCTATAACATGTAATTCATAATCATTAATAATTTTAGCGACACTATGGTGCATGATGACCGAATATACATATGAGCTTAATAGAAAAGTGTTATAACACTACAGTTATACAGTATTTGTGGTTATGTACTTATTGCTGTATGAAGCCAGTGAATCTTCTCTAAAGCTGTATTACATATACAAATATTTAATCGGAAACAATGCCATTAAAATATTTATATATATATATATATATATATATATATATATATATATATATATATATATATATATATATATATATATATATATATATAAATTACATGTTTATCTTTTACCTTTAAACTGATGGAAACGCTTATCATCGACTAGCCTAGCTTTCGTGAAACATCAGTTTCTGTCTCAATAGACATTCTGAGATGAAACGTCATTGCTAACACTTTGGAGGATATTTGAAGGACAAAAGAAATGACAGATATATATTTTTTAACCTTTAAGTCGCCATTATACGAGGAGACGGAGCATCAGTATGCCGAGTCGGAGAGGGTGTGGGCGGTTCAGCGTCTCCCAGTGCCCTGTTCGTCTCCTCACCGTCTCCCGTCTCTCGCTGGGTAATGAAGCAAGAAAGCTTTATGCATCTGGAAAAATCGGCCAAATGAAAAGTGACAGGCCGAGCCCATCGATCTTGCCCGTCTGGAGCCTGTGGGACAGCAGCTAATGGACTCTCAGCGTGGCCTCGAGGCATCGGGCACAGCCGCGGAGATCTCCTACGGCTAGATATGCATGGAATAAACAGGTCTCAGCAAAGGTGACGTTTGAAAACAGCCGAAACTAAAAGTCAAAGTCTTCCTCAAAACTTCTGCTTTGAAAGTGAGAGAGAGAATCCAGAACAAAATGTTTCTACATTGTGTTTGTTTGTTTGTTTTCAATGCTTCCACTAATATTAACGTAAGAATTAATAAACATAAAATTAAATAAATAAATAAATATAAATAAATAAATAAATACATGTATACATGAATAAATATTTGCATAAATAATGCAAACTATGTAAAACTGCTCCTGGCTTGTGCTCATAGGACAACCTGTTCATGACAACTCACTAAAACATTATGTACTTGTGTACTGTATTGTTTCAGTCTTACATAAAAATGTGCGAAAGCATCATTATGTCAGCTGACTCTGTTAACAAACCTAAGTTGCTATAAAGGGTTAAGGTAGGTGAGATTAAATGTTAAGCAAGTAGGTGTAATGTCAGTTTGACATCAAAATCAAAGGATGAAATAATGTTGTTAAAAAGAACTTGGATTGTACCTGTTGAGTTTGATGATGATGGCCAACAGCTAATGAAAAACCCAAATTCAGTATCTCAGAAAATTTCAGTATTGTAAAAAAGTTCTTCACATATCTACATTTTCGTTCCTACACTCACCCATGGTCATGAGCGTTAGGTTATGACCGTAAGAAGAAATACAAGCGACTGAAATGAGTTTTCTTAGAAGGGCAGCTGGCTTTTCTCTTAGAGAAAGGATGAGAAACTTAGAATAGAACCTCCACTCTTTTGCATGGGAAGAAGTCAGTCGAGGTGGTTCTGGCATCTAGTAAGGATGTCACCAGGATGCCTCCTTGGCAGTTGGGAGGAAGTAGACCAGGGGGCAGTAGTTGGACTAGATGGAGAGATTATATCTCCACACTGACCTGGAAACAGCTCGGGATCCCACAGTCAGAGTTAGCTGAGGTTGCCCGGGAAAGGGAAGTTTGGGGTTCCATGCTGGAACTGCTACCCGATTTTGGAAAACGCGGTTGAAGATGGATGGATGCATGGATGGATGGATGAATGGATGGATATAGAAGTTCAATATTGGAGACTCATTGTGTGACAGTCTTATCAGCTAATTAACTCAAAACACCTGCAATGCCTGAGCCTTTAAATGGTCTCTCGGTCTGGTTCAGTAGATTGGCTGTTCAGAGAGTGCTGTATCCAAGCACATTAATAAAATGTTGAATGGAAGGAAAATTTTGGTATAAAAAGGTGCACAAGGAACAGGGATAACCCCAACCTTGAGAAGCCCATACAAGAATCTGTGAGAGATTCATAAGAAGTGGACTGCAGCTAGAGTCAGTGCTTCAAGAGCCACCACACACAAACATATCCATGACAGGGGCTACAAATGTGGGGGTAGGGGTAGATCAGTGGTTAAGGCATTGGACTATGAAGATCCTAGGTTCAAATGACCACCAAGTTGTCCCTGTTGGGCCGTTGAGCAAGGCCCTTAACCACCAACTGCTCAGATGTATAATGAGATTGTACAGTAAGTTGCTCTGGATAAGGGAGTCTGCCAAATGCGTGAATGTAAATATAAACTGTCAGACAAGGACAGAGGACCTGGGCTAAGGACAAAAAGGATTGGAATGTTTCTTAGGGAGTCACATTTTTCAGATGAAAGTAAATTTTGCAGTTTTTTTTTTTATTTATTTATTTTTTTTGCAAATCATGGTCCCAGAGTCTAGAGGAAAAGAGGAGAGGCACAAAATCCAAGGTGCTTGAGGTTTATTTCATTTTCCAACAGAACCACACTGCCAAAAGTACTAATACTTGTTTTAAGGACTATATATATGGTTTAAGGACTATGGGTATTCCTGTGCTTGATTGGCCAGCAAACTCGCCTGACCAAAACCCCATGTGAATCTATGGAGTATTTTGAAGAGGAAGATCCAACATCAACACCAGATTCAACGCAGGAGAGCTGAAGGCCGCTATTAAAACAACCTGGGTTTCCATCACACCTCCGCAGTGCCACAGACTGATCGCCTCCATTCCACGCTGTATTGCTATATCCAAGCATGAAAGTACTGCTGTATGCAAGCCTCTTAAGCCACTTCCTATTTCGTCATGTTAAATTTTATTTAATGATGTGTATATATAGTATACTTATTCCTCGAGATTGCATTAAAAATACAAGAACGTCTGGCTATTTGGAAATAAAATATGGAGAAATGAGGTGGGGTGGGTCAAGCCTGTTGGACAGTACAGTCCTTGAATGTAATTTCAAACGTACAAACCCCCTCGTCACCCCCACCTGACTTCAATTTTAGTTCATCAACTTTCATTTGAATTACATGCTAGCTTTGACCACGCTATAGTAATCACCACTGACGGTCTTCTTCAACTTTTTATCTGATGGAGATGCATAATTGCTCGTGAAGTTGCTCGGCCTTGTATGAACTGCCTACTTACCATACAGTCAGCTTTATTAGAGGCACAGGCATGTTCAGGTTTTCTCCTCACATTTCAAACCGCCGTCACGCCCCATGTTTGATGTATGAACGTATCGATGAAGGAAAACTTGTCATCTTAATTCACTAAGTAATAAATCAATGCTGGTCTTTCCAACAACTGGTTTTCAAGAATGCAACCGAGTTTTAGGTCGAAACATGATCAGGTCTGGTTCTCCAGTAATTACTAACACATGTAAGAAAGGAAATGAACCAGAAAAGACATTATGCAAATGAAATTATTATGACGGTGCAATTCATCACTGCTACAGATAATTCAGTTAATGGAATGAGCCATGAATCAGAATGATTTCTCGTCCTGATTGCACTTTGAATGAGCGGGTATGATGTGGCAAGGCTCCTTTTTTGTTTTTTCTTTCCTTTTTCCTTTCCTTTCTTACCCTGGGTCAGATAAATCACTCGCCCTCACACTCAGAAACATGCTAGATGCTGGAATGGACATTATCCTAATTGTTCTATAAGGATATAAAGCCCTGCTGAGATCAAATTGCTTTTTTTTTTTTTTTATATATTTTTTCAGATAATACAAATTGAAAATGGATGGCTTGCTTATTAGCCTAACTGAGTGCTGGGCGAGTTCTAGACACACACGATTAAGTGATATAAAAAGATGTATAGGGCATATTTAGGGGTAGATTTTGCCATTTATACAGTAGCTCTAAACACAAAATGTAGCATTCCCAATGAAAAATAAGAAATAACAGGTCTAGCATGACACTCACAGACTTTACAAAATGTTGGAAAACAAGTTGATTACAAGTTTAGAATATGTTCACTCGCTCATCGTCTATACCGCTTAATCCTGTATGCAGCATCGCGGGGGGCCTGGAGCCTATTCCCGGAAACTTCCCAGCCGGGGTACACCCTGGACAAGGTGCCAGTCCACACCCACACACACTCACACTCATTCACACTTGGGAACGCCAGTTAGCCTGATCTGCATGTCTTTCGACTGTGGGAGGAAACCAGAGTCCCCGGAAGAAACCAACCAAACAAGCACGGAAAGTCAATCATTCATTAATTAAGCATGTGCCCTGTGGAATTTGTTAATTTGCCCACTTACAAAGAAATGAAGGGTCCATATTTTTTATCCATGGTACATAACAAGGAGCCCCTTCTTAAATGAATCTGTGCACCACATGAGCAAATAACCAGTCTGTGGGAGCCGGAAACATTGGTTGGTTGGAATGGCTTCAAATCCTTATTCTACAGTACTTACTGAAATGCAAATCAATTTATAACCTTTGTATCGTGTGCTTTTTCTGGACCTTTGTTTGATATTCTGTCTCTATGCTTTACAATAAGCCTATGATAAAAAAAAATAATAGACCCTTCATTTCTTTGTAAGTGGGCAAACTTATGAAATCTGCAGGGGATCAAATAATTATCTTCTACAGTGTAAGTAAGTAAGTAAAAGTGTAGGTAGGTATGTATGTATGTAGGCAAGTCAGCAGTCAGTCAGTCAGTAATTAAGTAAGCAGGGAGGTAATTAATTAAATAAATGAGTCAGTTAGTCAGTCAGTTATTAGCCAAGTCAGTCAGCAAGTCATTCACTCGGTTAGTAAGTCAGTGATTAGACCCATCAGTACTAATGTAAGAAGGTCAGCCAGTCAATAAATAAATAACTACATATGTCATCAGTCAGTGATTAGACATGTCAGGCTGTCAGTAAGTAATTAAGGAAACAAGAAAGGCAGTCAGTAAGAAGGTCAATCTGCCATTCATTCAGTAAGTAAATAATTAAGATCAATATATCAATTGGTTAGTCAGTAACCTGCCGTACTGAGCCATGTTCCCACTACAGCCACAAAAATTTTGGAAACACAGTCAGAACTCGTGGAACTTGGGAAGAATGCAGTAGAATCCGGTCAGAACATAATATCGCCTCCCTTGACATGACCTGGCGAGGACAAGGTCGAAGCAAGACAATGGAAGAACCTAATAAGTGAATATTAACACCGACATTGAACGGTTCACTACATGCGGTCATTGATGTACTACAAGCAAACTGGATTCCGTTCTGACCGAGTTGGCATTGGAATGTCTCTGTATTGGTTCTACCTCAATCCAGTTCTCACAATGACCTCTTCAGGCTTGTGCTATGACCATGCCACGTTGTGGAAGATCACATGAAGTTCATATTACGTTCTACTAGTGCTTACAACATTTAAAGCGCTCATGCAAGCAGGTCATGTCACGTTCACGGAGAGTTTAAGTATAAATACGAAATTGGTGATGAAAAGCACTGCACCTGTTGCGGTATTTATGCCAAACCGACTGACGCAATGACAATGGTTTAAGCTCATGATAAGCGTCCGGTAAGAGTGTGGCGCCTACTGATTGGACATGGTAATAAGTCAGTGAGCACGAGATAATGTGCATGATAGGAAATTAGTGAAAAGATGATAGATGCATTAAGAACCTGTCAAGAACATGGCCCGTGAGGAGTATACATTTGATAAATACGCTTTCCCATTTCATTCGTCGATATTTTTAGGAAACAGTGGGAACTTCATATCTTCATCTGAGATGGACAATTAAGTTATTAATCAAGTCAGTCAGTTAATAGGTAATTAGTAAATTAACCAAGTCTGTCGGTCAATAAAACATTAGAATGCCTTTTGGAATAAGCGTTATATACTGTATGTACATATATCGATATCCATTTACTTAATTATTAATTTAGGGTTTATATTTTTTATTATGCAGCATCGTGGCTTAGTGGTTAGTGGTTGCCTTGCACCGCCGGGGTCTGAGTTTAATGCCCGCCTCTGGGGCCTGCGTGCATGGGGTTTTCATGTTCTCCCTCTGCTTGGTGGGTTTCCTCCGGATACTCCAGTTTCCTCCCACATTGCCTGTAGTGTATGAATGCATGTTGACCGGTGGTCCACATTTGGCCTCCATAGTCCCTAGTTGGACTATAATGGTTCCTAGATGGATGAATAATTAAGTGAAAATTAAAAAAAAAAATACTGTATATTTTCACACATCATGCCAGTGTATAACGCTGAAAGTTAAGGGATATTTATAGTCAGGAAATACAGGGCTTTGTGTTGTTTAGACAGATATCCAGTGAGCCAGTGTTTGTTTTGGTCCTTCCCTATGCAGTATTTATCTCTTCTCCACCTGTCAGAGGCTTGCTCACGTATTTGTTTGTCCATCTCTGCATTGTGTTTGGGCGGCTCATGTTTGCTCTCAATAAACCCTGGCACTTGCAATAAAATCCCCCCTCAGCAGACAATATGCATTAGGCCTACACAGTGGACGGTTTCGACTCCCTCTGTTTGAGCAGCTCAGAGGAAAGCTGACTGCCGGGTAAAAGCGGCGTTTAAGAAATTAAAGATAAAAGTTCACTCGCTGTTCTGTAAGCGCGACGAACTTTCGCAGGAGAAATGGATAATTGCTGCGCTTCGTTCTGAATGGATTCGAGACAGCACTTTTGACTTGCTTAAAATACATCTGTTATTTCCTAAAAGTTTTTCTTCTATTAACTTTGAAACCCCTGGGAGCAAAATGGCTGGAAGGTGTAGTGCACAATGAGGCAATTTCGCAACTAAATGACCCTCCTGACTCCTTAACTGCACATCCCTCAAATGCTTTCTGGTAAAAAAGGACAGACACACACACACACACACACACACACACACACACACACACACACACACACACACACACACACACAAAAAAAAAAAAAAAATTAAAGAACAATAAACCAAGTTAAGTTTTGGTACTGGAAAGTATTCAGTGAGCACAGTGTTTGGTTACATACGGTACATAACTTTGTACAAATCTGTCAGATGGTGCGACTGGAAATCACTAAGCTGCTTTATGTTAATACGTTCCACACACAGACCGAAGGTGAGATTTGGAGAATGTGTAAACTCCAGAGTCGAGCAGGTCATCAAACCCTCAACCCTGGAGATGTGAGGCCAAAGTGCTACCCCACTACCCCACTGTGCCAACAACATATTTATAAATGGATTCTCCTGTATTAACACTTGTAGTTCCCCCAATAATTGTGGCATGCTAGTTTGTGAAAACTCATGTTTATAAGTGTTGTAACGCAATTACATGAAGATATTACATAATAGTATACTGTAATATGCTGCTTTGACCCTTTTCAACTAGTTTATAGTTAGATTTAATGATCTGGAACATCCATGAGATTTCCTTTCATCAATTCCATTATAAAAGTAATAAAACAGTCCTTCCTTCACGAGTCCTTCTTTCCCTCTGTATTGAGGTTAATAGGACAAGTGCAGCTCGTTTAGAGAAAACATGAAAAGACTTTCCCATGACCGTTGACTCGATCAACAAATATTACATACAATTTCCTAACAAAAGACTTCACCACTTTACAACAAGTCTCTGTTTTTCTTTATTAAAGATCACAAGTGAATACCATACATGTCCCTGTGTATGCGCTGTTACTATGGAAACAATACCGTATTAGAATAAGTAGTACTGTATAAACCTGTCGGAACTAATCTCCAAGCCGTGCGGTTATAGGAAATGAGACTTTAACCATAGTGTGGAATAAAACACTTTGAAACGTGCTGGAGAAGAAAAGAAAAAAAAATTACATTCTTGCTATTCGAATGGAAGAAATCTCACAGATTTGAGCCTAGATTAGAAATCTGTGTATTGACCTTCTTGATTCGCCGACAGTACATTCTTTGTTTGTGCGTTTTAGAAGAGGAACATTTGTACAGCTTCCCTGACCTGCAGGACTGGAGTCTGGCATCTCGGTTTATACACAATACCAGATGACATGTGCAGTTCATGACATGGCGACAGGACAGTAATGAAAAGACGATGAGCTACAGGAAGTGTAAAGAACAGAATTATACATGAATCGTCCGACTTTCTCAACCAGGGCACGTGAAACACCCAGTCTGGTGGCTAGTTAAATGTAACACTCTTTTACAGTACATCTCCAGTATCTTGATTATTTTCATAAAGTGCAAAATCTTACCACATTAATAATCAATAATCAACTATTAATAATGCATGAAAGCAAAACACGCATATTCCCTCATTTTATTATTATTTTTTATCAGAATCAGTGAATTAAACTATTTTATTTCTTTTACCATAATCTATTCTGTTCAAAACAAATAAGTTCTCAAAATCCGTATCAATTACATTAAATCATTTACATAACGGAAATATACAGCATAAAATCAGTCTTATGTAGATTGTAGATTTGGGTGAAAATATTAATAATAATAAACAATTTGCTATAAACTGATGATCCCCCCCCCCCCCCCTGGTGGGTTTTCTACAGTTTCCTCATATCATATGAGCTAAAAACTATCTGGTTTCTTTCTCACAAAATCAATAAGACAAAAGAGACACATCTAGTCATGTTACCAAGAAGCCGCAAAATGTTCACTTCTTTCTTTTAAATATATGAGAAAATGTAACATTATTACTCTGATTAGAACAAAGTGCAGACACTGGAGACTACTTTTATAACCATTAAACTACTGTAAATGTGTCCTTATTAAAAAAAAATCATATCACTATTAATACAATATAACTGATGCATCTGTCATAAAATCCCTGTTACTGTAAAATCAATGACATAATAGTGTATTACAAGTGAACATGTGATTTGCAGCAGTTCTACCATCATGTCTGCCCATAGACAACCTCATAAGTCAGGTTCTGCCAGGCTAGACTGCGCAACAGAAAGATGTATAATAGAAAATAAATAATTGTAGGTAGTCGCTAAGAGAGAATCAGGTACCCAATAAAGGGCTTTTATAGCTCTGATTTTCTTTCTACTCCTGCTTGATTGTGGGTGGGAGAGACAGAGAATTGAACTGCAGGCCCTTGACCTTAAGCTTTTTACCCTGAAGCAATCTTCCTCTAAAAAAGCATTCAGACAAAAAAGCAATTTTGAGTGGGCTGACAGAAGGCAATCAAGACGATAATAATAAAAAGAAAAAAGAAAAAGCTTTTCTTTCATTGGAATTTATCTACCACCTTTCAAAACAAGGGAACAGAGGGAACACGGTTAACCTGGATCCCCGAACTCCTCATAATCATTATAATTATTATTTTTTATTCTACAAACAACTATGCACCCATCACCCATTATCGGAAGGATGAGGAATTAGGCCAGTGTTGCAGGAATTGATTTAATTTTATTCTTTTATTTTTGTCCAGAGCACTAACAGATATAGGGATCTTTCATGCTAGACACGATTGATTTACACCATGCCTGGGAACAACTGCTTCCTCCTTCCTGCTCTCCCACTGGAAAATGGTCACATTATTATTAATTTTTTTTTATTATTATTAAAAAAAAATTTCTGTGCTCAGAGGCACTTGTATATCTTCCAGTTTGTATGATTAACTTGAATTATTATTTATATTCACAATAGAGAAGCCTAAATGTTCTTAATTTTCTCAATTTCACTTTTTTTCATTCTTCTATTTCATTATTTTTTAAAGTAAAGGTAATTTTTGTTAATGTCAGCTAAAACTTTGTTGTAAAAAAAATCAAAGATTCTACGTGGGGTAAACTGAAAAATTGGTGTCTTCATGTCTTCATATTTTGCTTCCAAAGAACCATCTAGGTCACTGGGGATGTTCATTTTTAAAGTAGATTAGATTCAACTTTCTAGTCATTGTACGAAGTACATATACAGTCGTGGCCAAAAGTTTTGAGAATGACACAAATATTAGTTTTCACAAATTTTGCTGCTAAACTGCTTTTAGATTTTTGTTTCAGCTGTTTCTGTGATGTACTGAAATATAATTACAAGCACTTCACACGTTTCAAAGGCTTTTATCGACAATTACATGACATTTATGCAAAGAGTCAGTATTTGCAGTGTTGCCGCTTCTTTTTCAGGACCTCTGCAATTCGACTGGGCTGATCTCAATCAACTTCTGGGCCAAATCCTGACTGATAGCAGCCCATTCTTTCATAATCACTTCATGGAGTTTGTCAGAGTTAGTGGGTTTTTGTTTGTCCACCCGCCTCTTGAGGATTGACCACATGTTCTCAATGGGATTAAGATCTGGGGAGTTTCCAGGCCATGGACCCAAAATTTCAACGTTTTGGTCCCCGAGCCACTTAGTTCTCACTTTTGCCTTATGGCTCGGTGCTCCATCGTGCTGGAAAATGCCTTGTTCTTCACCCAACTGTTGTTGGACTGTTGGAAGAAGTTGCTGTTGGAGGGTGTTTTCTTTATTCATGGCTGTGTTTTGGGGCAAAATTGTGAGTGAGCCGAGTCCCTTGGATGAGAAGCAACCCCACACATGAATGGTCTCAGGATACTTTACTGTTGGCATGACACAGGACTGATGGTAGCGTCACCTTTTCTTCTCCAGACAAGCCTTTTTCCTGATGCCCCAAACAATCGGAAAGAGGCTTCATCCGAGAATATGACTTTGCCCCAGTCCTCAGCAGTCCATTCGCCATATTTTTTGCAGAAGATCAATCTGTCCCTGGTGTTTTTTTTTTTTGGAGAAAAGTGGCTTCTTTGCTGCCCTTCTTGACACCAGGCCATCTTCCAAAAGTCTTGGCCTCACTGTGTGTGCAGATGCGCTCACACCTGCCTGCTGCCATTCCTGAGCAGCTCTGCACTGGTGGCCCTCCGATCCCGCAGCTGAATCCTCTTTAGGAGACGATCCTGGCGCTTGCTGGACTTTCTTGAAGCCTTCTTAACAAGAATTGAACCTCTTTCCTTGAAGTTCTTCATGATCCTATAAATTGTTGATTTAGGTGCAATCTTAGTAGCCACAATATTCTTGCCTGTGAAGCCATTTTTATGCAACGCAATGAGGGCTGCACGCGTTTCTTTGCAGGTCACCAGGTTAACAATGAAAGAACAATGATTTCAAGCATCACCTCCTTTTAACATGTCAAGTCTGCCATTCTAACCCAATCAGTCTGACATAATGATCTCCAGCCTTGTGCTCGTCAACATTCTCACCTGAGTTAACAAGACCATTACTGAAATGAGCTCAGCAGGTCCTTTAATGACAGCAATGAAATGCAGTGGAAAGTTTTTTTTTTTTTTTTTTTAAAGTTAAGTTAATTTTAATGGCAAATAAGGACTATGCAATTCATCTGATCTCTCTTCATAACATTCTGGAGGATATGCAAATTGCTGTTATAAACACTTAAGCAGCAACTTTTCCAATGTCCAATATTTATGTAATTCTCAAAACTTTTGGCCACGATTGTACATGCAGCTGATGGATCAATAAATACATGTACCTGTATCAGCAGGTGAGCATTAAACAAGAATGAAAAATAGATAATATATGCTAAGTAAACTATAAACACTATGCTGCTACGAAGTGACTCAAACAAGTCGTAGAAGACTCGAAATATATATATATTTGACCCATAAAATGCCAACTGCACTATGAATTACAGAACATGTGATTTCTGCTAGGGACGTTTTTTTGTTTGTTTGTTTGTTTGTAAAGAAATAAAATAGGAGGTCTCTCACAGCAGAGAATAAATAAATAAATAAAAATACAAAACTTGTATAGATTAGCTGAGAATGAGACCACATGGAAGGACACATGCTCTATCTGTTTATATTCATTTATAGATTTTGCATTCAAAATCAAAAGGTCAAAAACATTATAGAGCCAAAAAGATAAGAATAAACAAACAAACAAACAAACAAATAAATAAATAAATAAATAAATAAATAAATAAATAAATAAACCCTATTAAGAAAAAAGAAAAACCTGCTGGTCGGATTATGGATTGTGAAGCAAGTACAAAAAGATGAGATCATGACCTAGATGCACCGAAAAACACACCCATTAGCTGAAACACGAGGAAAAATGAGATCGGGAGCCTAGGGAAGGTTTATATCAAAATGTATTTTGTAAATATGTAGTAAGTAAAAGCTCACACATCACGCCCAGTGGCTTAGTGTCTATTGATCAATGTCAAAGGGGTAATGTTCTTTAGAGAACAAATCTCCCTTAAATAACAGCTCTTAAAACAACAGCCTGGGTCAATAAGAGCTGATTGTCACAGAAAGCACATTCCGATTCAAACTGATCATCATGATTAAAAGCTCCTCTTGTTCACGGTTCGAGGAGGCCCTCTAGTAAACCCGGTTACTAAGGAGACAGCAAGCCAAATATAGTGCATCACAAGCAACAGACTCATACTCACTTCTATTAGAGTCATGCACATGCGCTGAAGTGAACTGACTGAAGGTTTAATTAATTACACATGCGTAAACGTGAATACAAACACTTTATGATTAATTATTATGATTATGTGAATAATGATCATCTGCCAGTGCTCAGCAGGACAATGTAAAAAAATAACCAGCAGCACTGTAAAGGTGAGATCTGAGAGGATTCTCATAACCAGGCTCCTGGCGGCAGATTGTTCGTTAACGTGTTAAGTGCTGTAGAGGCACTATAACGTTACTACCAGTTTAAAATTACAACGTGATGGCCTAAAAACCCTGAGGCAGCCGAGCAGAATTGACACGAGATCAGGATGTTCTCAGTAGGACATGTTTCTGTCTGCGTGCATACAAGAGTGTGGCAGTGTCCATTAAATACTTATAACTATTGATTGTACAGACATAAAGACATAAACTTATCCAAAATACATAAACTGTAACAATTTTCTTATGAACAATGTATAAAACTAGATTGATAGAAATTGAGTAAACATCTAAAAAAGAAAGAAAGAAACAAAGAAAATAATTAAATACAAATTAAATAGAAATATTTAAATAAATAGAAATAAATAAATACAATTGTTCTATTATTATCCATCCATCCATACATCTTCAACCGCTTATCCAAAGTCGGGTCACGGGGGTAGCAGTTCAAGCAGGGAACCCCAAATTTCCCCAGCCACCTCAGCTATCTCTGATTGGGGAATCCCAAGGTGTTCCCTGGCCATTGTGGAGATATAATCTCTCCACCTAGTCCTTGGTGCCAAGAGCATGCCAAGAACACCTCCCTAGGGAGGCATCCTGGTGACATCCTTACTAGATGCCCGAACCACCTCAACTGACTCCTTTCCACGCAAAGAAGTAACGGCTCTACTCTGAGCTTCTCACGGATGACTGAGCTTCTCATCCTGTCTCTAAGAGAAAAGCCAGCTACCCTTCTGAGAAAACCCATTTCGGCTGCTTGTATTCGCGATCTTGTCCTTTCGGTCATGACGCAACGGCATTTGCCTTTTGGCTCAGCTCTCTTTTTGTCACAACAGTGCGGTAAAGCGACTGCAATACTGCCCTGCTGCTCCGAATCTCCGGCCAACCTAAGGTTCCAATGCTACATCACTTGTAAACAATACCCCAAGATACTTAAACTCCTTCACTTAAGGTAAAGACTCGCTCCCTACCTGGAGTAGACAATCCATTGGTTTTCTGCTAAGAACCATGGCCATAGATTTCGAGGTGCTGATCCGCATCCCTGCCATTTCACACACAGCTGCAAACCAATCCAGCAAGTGCTGCAGGTCACAGACTGATGATGACATCAGGACCATATCAACAAGAAGGCTCTCATTTTGGGCAGTATCTCCCACTGTATCTCCCACAGAATCCCAATCATATGCCTTCTTGAAATCCACAAAGCACATGCAGACTGGATGGGCATATTCCCAAGCCCCCTCCAGGATTGCTGCAAGAGTAAAAAGTTTGTCCGCTGTTCCACGACCATCCGAAATCTGTGGTTCGACAATTGGCCGAACCCTCCTTTCCAGCATCTTAGAGTGCACTTTCTCAGGGAGGCTGAGAAATGTAATGCCCCTGTAGTTGGCACACACCCTCTGGTCCCCCTTTTTGAAAAGGGGTACCACCACCTCAGTCTGCCACTCCTTAGGCACTGTCCCAAACTTTCACGCAATGTCAACCAAGATGGCGGCTTAACACCCAGAGCCTTCAGCATTTCCTGATGGATCTCATCAATTCCTGGGGCTTTGCCACCGTGAAGTTGTTTGACTACCTCAGTGACCTCACCCAGGGAGATCAACGCCGACTACCCGTCATCTGCTGCTTTCCCTCTGCTACCGCTGAAGCTGCTGTCCTTTGAGCCCGCCAGTACCTTGAAACTGCCTCTAGAGTCCCCTGGGATAACAAATCCCTGAAGAACTCTTTTTTCAGTTGGACAGCTTCCATAACCACAGGTGTCCACCACGCTCTTCGAGGGTTACCACCCCTTGAGGCACCCAGAACCTTAAGACCACAGCTCACAGCTGCACTTTCAGCAATTGAAGCTTTGAACATTGAACTATTGATCTATTATTATTATTAACCTCACTCATTGATTTCGCTGGATGTTGTTAATTCATCATGTTGCTCCGCATTAACATGCATGATTTGTGTGTGTGTGTGTGTGTGTGTGTGTGTGTGTGTGTGTGTGTGTGTGTGTGTGTGTGTGTGTGTGTGTGTGTGTTGTTAATGTGATGGAAATCAGATCTAAAAAAAAAAAAAAAATAGTGCCCTGAAAGAATTTGCTTTCTTTTAACCAATTAGCAGTCAGAGTAATCCAGTCATGGCCTCATCAGGCAGTCCGAGCAGGGTCATGACCCACAGCTAATATTTTAGCATACTGTCTTTTAATTAATAAGCAGCTAGTATCTAATCACAGGGTTTAAACATTTAAAAAAAGTTTATTGCTTAGCATCCACTTGGGCTTTTTATTGCCCCCCTTAAATATTAAATGTTAATGTCATGAAGTTAAGTTTTTTTGTTGTTGTTTTTAATGCTGGAAGGAAGTTAAAGAATGAAAAAAAGACTGGGTAAACATCAAGAAAAAAAGAAAAACATTATGAAAAAAAAAGAGAAAGTGGAAAATTGTATCATGAACAAAATAAAGTAAGAAAGACTAAAAAATATGTCCAGAAAGAAAGAAGAAAAGTTGAAAATTGTACTAAGATAGAAAGAGTTAACTTCAAAAAAGAAAGAAAGCAAGAAAAACTAAATTCAAGATAGAAAGAAAGAAAAAATAAACAAAAGAAAGAAAGAAAAAAAGTAAAGGTGAAATAATTCAAGAAATATCAAGCAAGAGTAAACCTCAAGAAAAAAAGACTAAAAATTCTAAAATAAATGAATAAAGAAAGAAAGAAACAGTGAGTAAGAAAAAAAATGTCCAGAAAGAAAAGAGTAAAGTTAATAAAAGAAAATGTGAAAAAAATTGTCTCAAGAAAGTAAGAAAGAAAAAACAAAACTCAAGAAAAAAAGCGAAAGAAAAAAGGAAAAAGACTAAACCTCAAAAATGAAGAAGGAAAGAAAGAAAGAAAGA
>JAAGKR010004312.1:8963-32659 GCA_011419295.1 Clarias macrocephalus | reverse complement strand
TGCCCTGAAAGAATTTGCTTTCTTTTAACCAATTAGCAGTCAGAGTAATCCAGTCATGGCCTCATCAGGCAGTCCGAGCAGGGTCATGACCCACAGCTAATATTTTAGCATACTGTCTTTTAATTAATAAGCAGCTAGTATCTAATCACAGGGTTTAAACATTAAAATCAAGTTTATTGCTTAGCATCCACTTGGGCTTTTTATTGCCCCCCTTAAATATTAAATGTTAATGTCATGAAGTTAAGTTTTTTTGTTGTTGTTTTTAATGCTGGAAGGAAGTTAAAGAATGAAAAAAAGACTGGGTAAACATCAAGAAAAAAAGAAAAACATTATGAAAAAAAAAGAGAAAGTGGAAAATTGTATCATGAACAAAATAAAGTAAGAAAGACTAAAACTCAAGAAAGAAAGAAAGAAAGAAAGAAAGAAAGAAAGAAAGAAAGAAGAAAAACTGTATAATGAAAGAAAGCAAGCAAGCAAGAAAGACTAACCGTTAGAAAATAAAGTAAGAGCAAAAAAAAGAAAAGGAAGAGAGTAAAAAATATGTCCAGAAAGAAAGAAGAAAAGGTGAAAATTGTACTAAGATAGAAAGAGTTAACTTCAAAAAAGAAAGAAAGCAAGAAAAACTAAATTCAAGATAGAAAGAAAGAATAAATAAACAAAAGAAAGAAAGAAAAAAAGTAAAGGTGAAATAATTCAAGAAATATCAAGCAAGAGTAAACCTCAAGAAAAAAAGACTAAAAATTCTAAAATAAATGAATAAAGAAAGAAAGAAACAGTGAGTAAGAAAAAAAAATGTCCAGAAAGAAAAGAGTAAAGTTAATAAAAGAAAATGTGAAAAAAATTGTCTCAAGAAAGTAAGAAAGAAAAAACAAAACTCAAGAAAAAAAGCGAAAGAAAAAAGGAAAAAGACTAAACCTCAAAAATGAAGAAGGAAAGAAAGAAAGAAAGAAAGAAAGAAAGAAAGAAAAAGAATGAAAGAAAGAAGGTTGAGTAAACATCAAGAAAAATCAGTCTATAGAGGGTGAGCTCATGACTGTTTTGGTTTTACACTGGTATATACACTGTGTACATATATTAGTATATTAGTGTATATAATATGTATGGAAACACTCGCACTAGTAATAAAATGTTAGGTTGTAGTGATCCATAGAGCATTCCAATATTTTAATTAAATATTCATTTACATTAAATTACAGCTAAATTAAATGAAGCAGAAGCTTTTATTTAGCCGGCGAGCCTCCTGTATGATTAGCATTAGATCTTGTCATCTTTACAGCCCGCATTTAAGCTTTTATATAATGAAAGTATGGCAAATACACACACACACACACACACACACACACACACACACACACACACACACACACACACACACACACACACACACACCACACAGATCAGCCATAACAAACACCACATAACAGTATCATATTAATATTGATGATCAATTATACACCAATAAACTGATGACAGGCTCCTGTGCACCCAAGTCTCACCCATGCCCATGAGAACCAAAGCCCAGCCCGCCTAGTTCGATTCCAGAGAAAAAGCCAATGCAGCACAAATTGTGAAAAAAAAAGCCAATACTGGTGGTGATAGAAAGACCCCAGAACACCCAGTGCATCACATGGCACAACTCAGCCTTCAAATTTCAAAGAAAGAAAGAAAGAAAGAAAGAACGATGACTGTTCAGTGTATAATTCGACCTGCTTTTGACATCCACCTGGAAATGCTGATCAGAATTTATTTTTTCTGATCATGGCAAGCCAATCTAAGCCATCAAATAAAAACATAACTTGCTATTGTGTTCAAGTCTGTTAAAAGAAACAAACACTAATCGCTGTGTTTTTTGTGACTGTTTTACGGCAGAGTGAAGCCAAATTAGGGGGTCATTTACAAATGAACACGGGTGCAGTGTGCTAAATTAACTAACGGCTTCCCGTCATGAATCTCATGCAGTGTGAACATTTAAGCGCTCTGTGTGCTTTCTGTTCATTTCTAGCTTGGTGGATTCAAATGAATACTATTTACCTCTGTGGCATCGACTTTAGTTACGAGACACTGTGAAAAACCCATAAGACGGCAAGTAGTATCAGTGTCAAGCTTTAGCGAACACTCTGGTGGTCTACAGCTCACCTCGAAAGTAGGAAGCTTGAAATTCTGTCAGTTTCACCCTTCATGCATTTTGGCTACCGAGCCATGGATTATTGGTATTTTTTAAGCAACAATCTAGACAGCTAACTATCATGAGTTATGCACCTTCTCCTGTATGTTACTGATTTCATTACACCCAAGTTCATACATCTTGATTGATCTAAAGTTAATACTTATTTGTGTCACTGTGGTAATGAAGATAAAATTCTGGGAAATTGAGTTTCTTGTTTTTGGAAATATGTGACAGATCCCATCCCATACTCCTCAAACAGCTACCCACTTGACCACTGGACTGTGGATGATAACCTGATGTGAGCCTCACTGAGACTCCCAATTTCTTCATAAAGCTGGTCCAGACTCTTGAGGTGAACTGGGTCCCTCTGTCATTTACAATGTCCTCAGGAATTCCAAAGTACAGTATCTACAGTAAATCCATGATTAAAGAGCTCGGTTTTCTCAGATGCAGTTGGTAACCGTGACAGTGAGACAAGACGAAATGATTTAAAAACCAATCTATAATTAATAATATTGTGGTTTTTCCTTGGGATTCAGGAAGGTCTTTGATAAAAATCAATTGCCAAATGTTAAAGTGTGGGCTGTTGTGAAGGCCTTTTGGAAGGCCTCTTCAGCAGCATGATTCCATGTAATGCGTTTTGGTCTTTTCTTAAGAAGAGCAGTGAGTGGGCATGCTATAGAGCAGAACAATCTTCTGTAAAAATTTGCAAAGCCCAAGAAACATTGTAATTCCTTGACTGAGTAAACACCAAGAAAATAAAATGTTAGGTTGTAGTGTTCCATAGAGCATTCCAATATTTTAATTAAATATTAATTTACATTAAATCACTCTGATCTATGTCCACTCGCTTAGAACGTATAGTATGATGTAGCCCAGGAATGAAACATTTTTCTAGTTTAACAGAGTTGATTCTCCAGAAGCCATGACAATATTGCTTAGACATGGGCTGCAAATTATGGTGGGGAGATCAGTATGTCGTCAATGTAAGTAATGATGTGCGATAATTTTCGTTCAATATATGTAACAGTTTCTCGCATAATTTATTTTAAGTGTTTAAGTGTGTAAAAGATTGCACAAAATGTATTCATACATGGCTGCTTGTTCAGTCAGAGACAGAGGATGAACACGATTCTATCACGAGTCCATCATGTGAAGGAGCCTGGTAGGAGGTACCTGGCAGCAAGTTGATTACACAATCGTAGTCTCGATGTGGAGGAAGACCACTGGCTTTGGTCTTGCTAAAGACCTCACTGTATCTCATATACACGAGATGGATTGTAACTGTGGTAGGTTGTTCAGGGCTCTCAACTAGTTGTGGTCAACTGCAGAACTGGTAGATGAAGACACTGAGCTTGACAGAAGGCACCATCACTTTGTGATGGTTCTCTGACCCCAGGAAAACTGAGGATCATGAAGCTGCATCCAGGGGTACCCAAGAATAACCTGCTATTTAGCTCTCACCAAAAATGATATGGTAGTGGTTAGCACTGTCGCCTTGCACCTCTAGGGTCCAGGTTCGCTTCCCGGCCAAGTTTGATTCCTGTCTCTGTGTGCATGGAGTTTGCATGTTCTCCCCATGCTTGGTGGGTTTCCTCCAGGTACCTCAGTTTCCTCCCCCAGTCCAAAGACATGTAGGTTAGGTTTATTGGTATTCCCAAATTGTCCATAGTGGGTGAATGAGTGTGTGTGTGTATGTGTGTGCCCTGCGATGGATTGGCACCCTGTCCAGGGTATACCCTGCCTTGTGCCCTAGGTCTTCTAGGATGGGCTCAAGGCCTCCTGTTACCCTGAATACAGGATAAAGGGGTATAGATGATGAGTGAGTGAGTGAGTGAGAAATGATATGGATTCCAACTTTTAGTGTCAAGGGTATTGTACATTTATTTAATATTCCAGCACCAATGGGCCATCCGTCAATGGATTGGATGCACACGGGTTGCTGTAGTGGTATTGTGGGAATGTTGGGACTATAGTATCATAATCTTGTTTTTGTTTCCTGCTGTTCCTGAGCCAATGAATGCTGAAAGACAAAGATTATATATAATGTTTTATAACAATTACAAGGCTTAGTGATTCATGGGGAATAAACTGGGGTCTTGACTTCTTTTACCTTTCCCGTTTAGCATCAGTTAGCTTGGCATGGCTTACTCAAGTGGATTCTGGTGATGTGGGTTCCTTCTTTTAATGCAGCTGACAGTTCTGGATCAAGACAGATGGTCTCTTAACAAGTGAGTCTAGAGATACTTGATAATCATGGCAAGCCATTGGATTAGAAGCCCTGGATGACGAGGGAAGTCCAGAGGCTGCTGGAAGAGAGGAATACTACCTTCAGGTCTGGTGAAAAGGCTCTCTACAGCACACCCCGTACTAGTCTGAAGAGGAGCATCTGAGAGGCCAAGTGAGATCATAAGAGGAATATTGAGGAACATCTGGACAGCAATAAAAGTAGCCAGATGTGGATGGGTGTCCAGCATATGATGAATTATAGGACCAGTACCGGAGCTATGGGAGGTGATCTATCGCTGGCAGAGGAACTTAACCACTACTTTGCCCAGTTTGAGACAGCCGGACCCCATCCAGAAACCAACAATAACCCCATTTTCACAGTCGGGTAGCACGAGGTGAGACGTATGCTCCAGACTGTCAATCCACGGAAGGCAGCTGGACCCGACGGCATCTCAGGGTGCGTGCTGAAGGACTGTGCAGACCAACTGGCTGGGCTCTTCTCCAGGATATTTAACCTGTCTCTGTCCCAGTCCATTGTGCCACTTTGCTTGAAATCCTCTGTCATAGCGCCTCTGGCCAAAAAAAAGACAATCACCAATCTTAATGACTACAGGCCAGTTGCACTGACTCCTGTGGTTATGAAGTGCTTTGAGAAGCTAGTCAGGAAACACATTATGTCATTCATCCCTCCTATGTTTGACCCATACCAGTTTCCCTACAGAGCAAACAGGTCTACTGAAACTGCTGTGACTACTGTTCTCCATACTGTTTTGTCCCACCTGGAGCAACAAGGAAGTTATGCACAGCTGACTTCAGCTCTGCATTCAATACTATTCTACCCCACACACTGGTGAATAAACTGTCAGACATAGGACTTCCACACTCCACCTGTCATTGGATCAAGGACTTCCTGAGTGACCGCACTCAGAGGGTTAGAGTGGGCCCCTATTACTCTACACCCATCAGTCTCAGCACTGGCTCTCCACAAGGCTGTGTGTTGAGTCCCCTGCTTTATACCCTCTACACCCACGATTGCATTCCTGCCCACCCCAGTAACATCATTGTCAAGTTCGCTGATGATACCACTGTGGTAGGGCTCATCTCGGGAGGAGATGAGTCTGCTTACAGGGATGAGGTGGAGAAATTGACAGCGTGGTGTAGGAATATCAACTTGCTCCTCAACACAGGAGCTTATCGTGGATTTTAGGAAGAAAGCAGACAACATCCAGACATTCATCATCAATGGGGATTATGTGGAGAGGGTTTCAGACTTCCGCTTCCTGGGAGTCACCATCAGCAAGGACCTGACCTGGGGGACACATACTGCAGAGGTAGTGAAAAAGGCCCAAAAGAGACTTCACTTCCTGAGGGTTCTCAGGAAGAACAACATTCCAGAGAAACTGCTGGTGTCCATCTACCGCTGTACAGTAGAGAGCATCATGGTCTACTGTCTCTGTGCATGGTTCTCCAGCTGAGAAAAGAGCTCCACAGGGTCATTAAGGTCGCTCAGAGGATAGTTGGATATCCTCTACCCTCACTTGAAGAACTTCACAGCTCCTGTTGTCTCAGGAATGCAAAGAAAATTCTTCAGGACCCATCACATCCAGGACATGTACTGTTCGAACGTCTGCCCTTAGGCAGACGCTTCAGATGTATGAGGACTAAAACAAACAGGCTAAGAAATAGTTTTTATCCTGCAGCCATTACCATGCTGAAAACTGCTAAGTGGTCAATTTGAGCTAGCGCACCATTCTTGTTTACAGTAAAATTCAGTCTCATATGTTGTATGTATGTATGTATGAATGAATGACGAAGTAGTGTCTAGGCTGTTATCTTGTTTATTTACGTTTATATTTTTATTTATATGTGTACGTATATGTTTTTATTTTATATTTATATTTTATGTTTTTATTTTGCACTGGAAAATTGCACTTTAATTTCATTGTACAATGTCTCATTGCTACAATGACAATAAAGATTCTGATTCTGATTTCAGTGAGTAAATCTGGATTCAAACCTTGGCGAAAATCTGCTTTTGATGCTCATTCATTCCAACCACTTTCTGCTGCTAACGTCCGGAATTCCAAAGCATATTCTGCAGCCTGTCCCTTGCCTTGTTTTCAATCAATCAGCTGCTCTCCGCATTCCTCTTCCTCTGGAGAGTGATCAAAAACACGTTGATATAGTTCAATAAAACAACTGTAGAACTGTGCTTGCCTCCTTGGTTCCAGACGGATGTGGCCCAGCATAGCGCTTTACTTGTAAGCAGGCTCAGAAAAAGAGCTACCTTATGTTGTTCAGATAATCCTTCATGAAATGTGAAGAACAAAGAGCATTGTAGCAGAAAGCTGTCGCAGAAAGGGTGTACCCTGACTCTTGCCCTAAGTCTCCTAAGATAGGCTCCAGACCCCCCTGTGACACTGTATACAGGATAAAGCGGTATAGACGATAAGTGAGTTAGTGTTTCCTAGTCAGAGGTTAGAAATTACAAGTTACAGTTTTTGGTCAAAACCATTATAACACTGCAGCAGTCTGGGAAAATGACAATTCTCAAAGATTGGGTTTAATTGCTGAATCTCTAGCTAAGCATGCTCTTCTAACATAGTGAATGTCACACTTTGATTATGTTGTCATAACGAAATATAAAATATTGCTTCTGAACTGTCTGTTAAATAATTTCTTATGCACACATACCATTGCTCAATACTGTAAGTCTGTAAGTAGACAAGTTTAAGTTTTTAAATGCTACTTAAAAACCAAAAAAAGCCAACAGAACAAAAATCACAGAATTAAAGATTATCAGTCGGATCAAGAAAAACAGTAAGACTCCTGCATTAAATGTTTTTGCTAAGAGTTGTGTGTGTGTGTGTGTATTTTTTAAATAATTAACCACCTCCAGGGTTGGTGTTTCAAATCTGTGCGATTGCATGTTCTCTGTGTGCTTGGTGGGTTTCTTCCAGGTACTCAGCTATCAGTGCTTTGCTCCTCTAATTTCGTCCTTTAATCATCCTTATCATCACATCATTATGAAGCGTGGAATGACGAATGGACCAGTGACATTTCAAACCAGTCTTTTTGCTACGGACGTTTTTTGTTCTTTCAATTAGTCCTGAATCTAATCAGAGCTTAATATCTTCCTTGTGCCCTTTCAGGCTTTAAAATGAACAATGGAATATGGCAAAGATGGCAACAATGACACATTCTCAATTTTCGTTAATTGTGGCCTAGAGGGCACACTCAGAGACATGAAGTCATTTAGCCAGGTGAGGAACGCAATACTGTGTGATCATCGGATCTGGTAAAATGTCCATAGGTCAAGATGTGACTTGACATAAGACAGGCAGCTGACTGACAATTTTATGCTATCTTAACATGAATGCAACCATGACATTTTCATGCTTCAGCGTTTCATCAAAATATCTTTTTTTTTTTATTATACAATCAGGCAATTTTTATGCAATCAAGGCAGGTTAATCTTGGTAAGTTGCTGAGATACTAACATGAGATATATTAACCATTAAAAAGATAAACATAACATTGGAATTGAAGTTTATCTGAAGCCATCTCTGCAAATCCTTCCATGCCTCCATTTTTCAAAAGTGCCTCAGGGTTCAGTTCTTCGTCCGTTTATTTCCTGGCTATACTTGGCTAAATGTGTGCCCACATGGAGTCAGTTAGTCATCATGTCAAAATATATGTTAGGACAGAATCCACAAATGGTTTGCCACACTGCCCACATGGACAGCACTCAAGGATTCACTAAAACTGATGGAACAAGTGAAAAGTCTTGACAGCTGCCACTGTCTCAGTTATCACTGCATCTCCATCACGTCTCTGTATATTCAAATTGTAACATCACTATTTACAACTATTCCTATTCTTTTAAACCTAACCTTTTAATATGCATTTGTCCGTGGACGTTACCAATAGTTTAAAGTAACGTATAATTCTTATCTTTTTATCTTCTTGTTGCTGGTGACCTTTTCATGCTTTATTTTTGCCTCAAAATCGTTGACACTGCCTGGGCACTGCTGATGAACAAATTGCTGTAGCAATCAAATTAATCGACTGCAGCAAATACACAAATCAAGGCTGATTAATGACTGTATTTGTAAATATCATGTCCAGCTGTCTGAATAAATCACAATACAGACAGAGAGAGAGAGAGAGAGAGACACTCTGAAGAAGGGCTGGTGTATTTTGTTCCTCACAACTTTAATTCTCAAGTAAGGATGATTCCAAGGACCTCTAAGTGAGGGGGTATATTAATCAAGGACCATTTACGTTAAAGCAGAACTCGAACTCTGTTCTTTCTCTATGGAATCCCCTGCTTCCGTAATACACTTATCCTAGCATTTCACTAGTGCTTGGATACTATTATGGTAGAAAGTTTTCATAGTACGCCAGAGCCATGATTGGACTGCCTGCTTCACATCTGAAATTCTCGCCTCCCAAGCACTGGTTTAATGGCCCAAACATGTGGAAAAGGTTTGGAGCAAGATCAGGACTATATGGGGGATGTGGTAATAACTCCAGACTGAGTTCCTGTAACATGCAAGTGGTGTTTTTGTGAATTATTATGTGTAGAGTGCCCAAAGACAGATGGATCTCTTCTTCATGTTAGCAAACAAAAGTTTATCTATTGATTTTCAAGGATCAGGCATTTCACTTGCTGAATTTTCACAGGAATGACTACACTGGGCTCCGAGCCATCTCGGCAGAGATTGTCATTCACTGACTTACAGCCTTCTTTAAACAGTGTGCACCATTTAAATGCTTTAGTATGGCTAAAAGTCTCATCAACCTACTGTGCTTAAAGTCTTCTGGAAATGTCAATTGCTTTTACGCCTTCATTCACCAGAAATTTCATCAAGTTCTGGTTCGACTCGTACATCAGTAGTATAGTCGTTTTTGGTCACAAGGTTAGGGAGAGCTTTAACACACTCAAAGAATAGTTCTAACTGCCCCTTCTCCACATGCATGGGCTCACAGATGCCCATAAATGGCTGGTGTCACTGTGATATGGCAAAAATGGTCTCTCTTTTCGGTATCATAGACAATTTGGTAGCCAGTGGCATCATCAGGATTCCATCAGTAGATGATGGGGTGAAGCAGAAAAGACCACTGATGGTTCTGGTAAGTGTACTTAGCCAGCAAGTTTTGACAAACTACACATTACCTGTCACATTTTGTTCAGTTCACCAAGTAACGAATGCTTATTTGTCACTTCCCTTAGCTTGCGCACATCGTCAAATCCTTCACTTAACTCTAAGTAGAAATGATGGACTGTAAGCGAGCGCTGCATTCACAAAGGATCCTGGGAAGGATCGCCAGAAAGCATTAGCTAAGGCTCACTAACAAAGGCTGTAATTTTTTTACATTAACAGGATACAAACTAACAAGGCGCATATCAGCTGGCAAGTAGCATTCGACTCGAAATAAATGTATAAATACAGTATATACAGTATATGACTGTAGCAAAATTATGTTTAAAATGTACTGGAGGAAAGAGTTCTTTTTTTTATGTAGTATGTGAAATTCAATAGTAGAGAACAACTACTTAAAAAAAAAACAGACTCAAGTAGGCTTAGATGTGTGTTTTGTGTTTGTGTGGGTGTGTGCATTCGGTGTAAGGGGTTCAACGGAAAATCCCTCCATTCATCTGTCTCATTTAAGTGTCGCTGTCAGTGGCGTCTGCCTGCTAGCAAAAGGAGTGAGGCAGCGGCGGCAAATAAAAATATTTATTTCTTAAGAGTGCCACTGGGAGGATAATCTGTCTGAAGTGACACACACACACACACACATAGAGAATACTTTTGTAGTGTAGTACAGTATCAACTCTGATCCTAGACTGATTTTTCAAAAATGGCTAGCGCGCACACACAGAAAGAAGGAAATTAAATAAAAGCTAATATTTTTGTCTACGACAGAAATTTTTGAATTCTGGATCCTGAGTGGGCCGTGAGTATTGGGGTAGCTCTGTGGTTAATGCATTGCAAACCCCACCACCACCACGTTGCCACTGTTGGGCCCTTGGGCAAGGCCCTCAAATGTTCAGATGTATAATAATAATAATAATAATAAAAAAATGTAAGTCATTGTGGATATGGGCATCGACCAAATGTTGTGCCATTAGTGATTCATTTTCGGAAACCGCAGCTTTCATTGAAAAAGTGAACATGCTGGACATCCTGGTTGAGGACAATGAATAAATGTATCACGAATCAAGACATGGCTCGAAACAGTGACATTGTGTCTGTTGATTATTTTCCTATAACCACCTAATCATTTTTTTTCTTCTCCTTTTATATCATTTTTGTGTGCTATACAGTACATTACATGCTGGTGTGTTCTAATACACACAGACTTGATGACATGAGCACACTGGGGGGAGTCTATAAAACATCACTTACTGAACCAGAGAGACAACAGAGTATTCTGTAAGTGTGTATGAGTGTTTGAGTGAGAGAGAGAGAGAGAGAGAGAGATCTATGAATATATAGTATGATCTTGTTCATGCTGGAGGTTCAGGTTTTCTACACATGACACAACCAAGAGGGCGAGTTTGTGAAGAGCATCAGTTACGTGTTCAAAGAAATAAGTGTATAGGATTCTCTCTTTTTTTCTGCAGCATTTTGCAGTATTTGAATCATATGTGTGCGCATAAGTGTCCTGTCATAGACAATGGTGCGTTACACCGTCACTTGCTTCAGTCATCCGTTCCATTCTTTATGCCGTCATTATGTCATTCTGTCATTTATGATGTCATTTACTCCTTTGCTCAATCCATCACTCATTCTGAAAACTCCTCTAACGCTGCTCCCACAGACACTATGGTGTCACTTTGTCGCTTATTCTGTCTTTCCTTTCATCATGAATTTCCGTCTTTCCGGTCAGTCTTTCACTCATTCCGTCGTTTATTCTGGTATGCTTTCAGTTTACTCCCTCACTTAATCCTGTCGTTCTGTCATTCACTTCATCTCTGTAACCGTATCGTCAATAACCCTGTTGTTCACAAGTCAATCGCTCGCTCTTGTTCACACTTTCCATTACTCATTCTGTCTCTCTGTCATTCCGGTTATCACATATTCTGTTTTTCATTTGTTCGATAGCTTTTTTGATACTAAATGGATCAGTTAAAATGTCACCCACTCCACCACTCAATCATTTGATCATTCATTCAACCCTGTATCTGTCACTCTGAATCCTTGAAAAATGTGTATATTTATCTGTGTGTGTGTGTGTGTGTGTGTGTGTGTGTGTGTGTGTGTGTCTGTGTGAGTGAGTGAGAATATTAATTCATGCTCAGGCACACACCCAACACTCTTGCCCCAAAGATCCAAGGGAAGGTCATGTAAAGGTGACCCTCACTGCGGCGAAGCTCATGTGCTGTTTTGTAATTTTCACACACTTCTTTTCTCGGAGCGAACGAGTCTCAGCCTGCCATATGGTTCCCTCGGAGCGTGCCACCCGATTCCCGCTCTAATCCAGCAGCGTCCATTTGATTTGCTCCGTCTCCTGCAGTGCAGTTTGCGGTCTGATGCATTTATGTGTCTGTCAGGGGGGTTATGTTGCTACAGAATGTCCTAAAACATACAGTCATCTATAAAACAGACCAGATCTTACACAACGGCGCTACTGAATTCTGGGTCTTGATTGGTCAGGAGGTCATTTGGTTAGTTTTTGATATGGATTACAGCAGGATCACAAATCAGGGCGTTTTCAAGTTAATCCGCTTGCTTTATCACATTGTTGTTTCTATAAAAACAGCTTCAGGGAGAATTGTAAATGTTTGATATATACAGTACAAGAATTACAGAAGTCGTATCTAGTGTTAATGCAGCAGCAGTCCAACAGCTAAAGGAATATGTTTCTGAGATATTCCAGAGCATCGAGAGTACATTTAAATCTTGGATTGCAAGCACAATTTGTTTTGGAAGCGTGGTTATGTCAACACAAATTTCCTCTATAAGAAATAATGGAAACTCAGATGATTGTTCCACAAACCAGAAATATTCATATAAATTCATGCTTTCTTACAGAGAGACTCTGAGATCTTTAACAATGAATCTCTCTAATGAAACGCGCACTGAGACTGTGCATGGGAGATGATTACCCATAATCGCGTAGCACGCAAGAGAGAAAGGAACCATTCTCAAAGTGCACGCGTACTACACGTATATCAAGACAGCGCTCGTTTATTAAGTTAAAATATAGTTAAAATTTTTGCTCGTCTTGCAAAAACTTGCAGGCCAAGTTACTCACGATCCAAGGTTTCACTGTAATTATAAAAGGAGAAAAAAAGTACACCATGGCATTTTTTTTATTTAAAAAAATGATAATTAGTAGATTGATATACAGAGATCCATGCATTATATTAACACTAATCTTAAAAAAAAAAAACAGAATTTATTGTCTCACTAATGGTTCGAGGTGGAGGAACTTTTTCCGTTCAAACTTGAATAACTTTAGTGGAAGCTACATTAGGGAAGAAGAACAAATAGCCAAAAGCAATAAAATGCATCTGTACAGATGCGGAAGGTACAAGCGTGTTTACGCTGCTAATTAGGAACCAGCTCCCACGTCTTGTTACATGGGGCTGATTCTTTAACACATGTAAATGTTTAGTGTAAATAAGGAATATGTTATATATATATATATATAAGCCTGAGACCTCAGACTTACAGAGCTAATTCCTGAATGTGCTCAAACACACTCTCACACAAGAACAGCACAAACATGGCAGTTCAAGGGAAAGCCATCGCTACTCCCGACTGAGCGAAAGCTCATTTCACCCCCTGCGGATTTTTCCGACAACATCTAACGCCCCTTGTGCTGATGCTAGAGAAAAGGTCAGCGCTTCTAACCAAGAAACCCCATATCTCCCATCAGCCCCTCTCTGACCAACAGGCTCTGTTTCACAGAATTTAACACAACCCTTGGTTGCGTTCAGGACCGATTCATTTTCTGATTCTCGGCTGAGTTACACATTAAAGCTACGTTCTGAAAACCCACACTGAGAAACAGGAAGTGGTGAACAGCCGGAATGAGAGGAAGAGCTTCTACAGAATGCACACATGGCGGACCCGACACTGTAGCTCTTCATAATAAGGACGGTAATGATAAATAATAAAAACTGAAATAAGATTATTATTAAGTAAGAACTTAGTAGAATATTGTAGATTTTACATGTCTTAAAAAATATTTATATTGTATAATATGTTTCTAGTTGGATACTGCAACCCAAAAGTGACTGTAAATATTATTATTATTATTATTATTATTATTATTATTATTATTATTACCTTATGTTTTATTATTTATATTATTTGTATTCAGAAATTGTGAAAATCAACAGAAAATCAACACAAAATAAACATAATAATAATAATAATAATAATAATAATAATAATAATAATAATAATAATAATAATAATTGTTATTATTATTATTATTAGTCACATGTACGTTACAGAACATATATTTTTTCCCCAAATGAACATCAGTTAGGAAGCCAGGGTCAGAGCGCAGGGTCAGCCAGAATACAGAGCCCCAGGAGCAGATATTGTTAAGGGGCTTGCTCAAGCAGTGGCAACTTGCTGGTCCTGGGGCTTGAACCCCCGACCTTCTGTGCAGCATCCCAGCAACCCGCAGCCTTACCCGATTGAGACACCAGTGACCTGCCCTGCCCTTGTTGATTATACTTTTTTTTTTCTTTAATAAATGTGTAAATGTTGTAAGGAAAGCTGAAGAAAACTACCACATCCCTCCCTCCCTCCCTCCCTCTCCTCGTGAATAACAAACATGATTGAAAGCTAATTGCGGTCTTTTCCTCCTAACGTCCAGAGTAATTGGCACCCTACCACCTCGTTCTCCGACACTTCATTCATCTCCTCCTCTCGGCCAAAGATTCAGGCATCATTTATTGTCCTGTTTAAAAGAGTTTGAAACACAGAGTGTCGGTTTGCTGCATGTTTACTATGTGCCTGATTAAATAGGAAGAGAAATAAACTGAAAGAGCTCATTGATTTCCCCCCCTTCTTTTTTCATTGCATTAAAAGTAGTGGCCAGTGAAGTTCAAATTAAACCCTGATTCAATATCGTTCAGCTTTCTATTGGCAACGATTGCCTCTCTGCGATATCGACGCAATAATACAATCTCCGAGTACATTTATGAACGCTAGTGCTTGGCAATCTGTTAAAGCCCTGGGGAAATAAATTCATGATTACTTTCTAATTAGGTTTATGCCAGTCTTGTTGGACAGGAGATACACAAAGTATGAATGATTTTCCAATGTATACACACTTACTGTCCTAAGTCTGAGCGAGCTCGTGAGCAAATAGAAAAAAAAATCATTAGAATAAATAAATAATAAAAACCATATAATTCAAATAATAAGGGCAAAAAAAATCCCCAATAATCAAATGATTATTTCCCTCGATTATTTAAGTGCTTCATATACAGCGTACACGGTATAGCTAGCGATCTGCGTGCTCCATTCGTCTAGAAATCAAAGAGAGACCAATTTCATCTCGATATGGCAAAAAGTGATCATCTGACTTTTTTTCCTATTCTGCTTAAGAGATTTTCAGATAAAATTATAACGATGAATGAACGAGGAGCGAGCAGAAGCCCACGGGTCAGAATATCCATATAAAGTGTCTGGGATGTCGTATTGTCAAGATGAGACATATGGAAAGAGCTGCAGCATACACCTTATCTCTGAAACATGCTGGTGAGGGGGTCATGTACTGTATAGATGCCAGTGACCAGATTTTCCCTGATAGCATCACGGCTGACATGGTGTATCTCATGAAGCATGCTGAAGTATTCTAACAAGTCAGATCTACCAGAAATGCATCTTTATACAGTAGTCTCAGAAAAGGGAACTGGACCTCCCAGCCTGAAAAGTGGAATATTTTCAAATGACCAAGAGAACAGTGGTTCTTAACTCTTGGGTCCATGCACATTTTAGTATTTTTTATTTTTTAACTACTCCTACCAGACCTGATTTAACTAATAAGATAATTAACAGCTTTTGTTTAATTGAATTACATGTAATATGGCCAGGAAAACAACATAATCGTGCGGGGCGGATGGTCCTCCCGGGCCGGTAACGAGAACCAGCGGACAAGAAGGAATTTCTGCAAGTGGCACTTTTTGTCTTTATTTCTCTTATTTTGCTACGTACAACAAATGAGGGTTTAAATCACATCTGGGAAAGCAATGATTAAAATATGATGGTTCAAAACCAGTTACTGTTAAAGCTTTGTAAACCAAAGTCCAAATAACCGCCGTATAGAGCCATTTAGAGCCTTTTGGCCGCTGATGCCAGTAGCAGCCCATTCAGGAGATCGCTCTGGGTGCCTTTAATTTCAACATTCCTTTGGTTACTATTGCTCTATTGCTTGTTTTTCATCTATTTGAACTGTTGTCACTTTGCCACACATGAATTTGCACATCAAGACTGCACTGCAATTAACTTCATTTCTCTTATTAGTTTAACTTTTTTTTTCTTCTGATATATATGCTTTATTTATATGCTTTAATTTTTTTTTTCTTAGCATTGCACTAGTAGTTTCTCATCAGTCCTCATGTTATTCTGTGTGTACTGACTATACAGTATGTGACATAGTGTATACAGTGTGTAATCACATCTACAACCTGTCTTTGTGTTACTGTCTCTATTGATGCTGGATATCTGGAATATATGAATTGCCACACAAAAGAATAAAGAATTGCAATACATACCTGAATCGATTTCCCCACATCTCTAGTGTTCAGTGTGTTTTTCACCATGCATGCCCCTGTATAAAATGCTCTTTTCAAGCTTTTCTTGGTTGAGGGCAAAAAAAAAAAAAAAAAAAAAAATGTATATACTATATATATCTGGAAGGGGAAATTACAAGGTCATAGTGAGCCAGAGTGTCCTGAGCGAGAACATGGATTCATCTTTGTACACCGTCGCTGTTCGCCATCAAGTAAAACTCTCTTCTCTGAATAGCCCTTTCTCTCCAGCCACATTTTTTCTCTCTTTCTCTCTCAAAAAATCCCCGAATCAAACATCCATTCCAAATTCAATAAGATATGACATTTTAAAACACTGATGAACTAAACTTCTTCACAAAGTTTTACTGGGAAACTCAAGTTTCAGCTACGAAGCTTTTTCAGACGGAGAGATGTTTGCACCAGACCTCTGATCTTATATCATTCAGGATGAAACGGATAAATAAATAAATCACTGTAAGGCCAGAGTGGGAGATCAAACAGGGTCGCAAAGTGACTTCTTCTACAGCAGACAGCTCACGAGGAAACTTTTCCAGACGTTCATTGTTGGTTAGTAGACGGCTAGTAATTAGCGAGACGATGGTTTTGTTCAAGCATGGCCGTCTAAATTAACCTCTCAGCAATAGGATGACTTTTTAACCGGTTATAATCAGGACTTGGAGAACACTGCCTTGCTAAGGATTTTAATTTGGCTAATTTTGTTGCACTGTTGCTTTTTTAATCTTTGCTATTAAATTTAAAAAGGCAAGCAAAGCAGATAGTTTCAAAAAAAAAAAAAAAAAAAAAAAACTTTTCATCATTATTTTAAATCTTTTATGAATCTGTGATCCGGTTACTTTTCCAGTTTAGAAGATAAGACACAAGACAAGGTCACGATCCAAATATTCTGTGATGTGAATTAATTGGAGCAATAATGAATGCGCAACGGCCCGACTCTGAGTGCACTGAAGAGCAGGCGCAATGCCAAGAGAATCCGCTTAATGATTTATTCAAGGCCGTAGCCCGGCTGTTTGTCCACATCACTTAAAGGGATCTTCATCCTTCATCCACGGGGGTGGGGGGTTGGGGGGGGAAGGGAAAAAAAAGCCGATATTATCACAGCAGTCTCCAGATTTCAACGAACTGCTGGTTAAACTCTGAGCCGTACGTAATGCGAGCAAACAAGGGCTTTTCTTTTTAGTCTGCCCGCTTTGAGTTACCGCACTGAGGTTTTGGAAGAGTGTGTAGTGAAGAAAATGTTTGGAAAAGCTAAAACATAGAACGATGTCATAAATTCAGGTGCACCTTAATGGCAAGACACTTTGTCGCTCCTGTTTGCACATTTGCACGTTCACTTTATGTTGTCTTTTTTGTAAAAAAAATGTAGATGGTTCCCTGTTAAGTTAAAATCTGTCTTGTCCCAGCTAGCCGGCTAATTAGGTTTCTTAGTTAGCTAGTTAGTTTCTGCTAATTTATGTTGTTAATTAATGTTGCATGTAGCACGTTGGTCCTGGAGGAACGTTGTTTCGTTGCACCGTGATTGAAGTGACAATAAAAGCCGACTTGACTTGACTTGATTTGACGGTTTTGTCACTTGTCCTTTCGGACAAAACTGTCAATGCAACTGAATCCAAAGTTCTGAATTACTTTCATTCTATCATGAACCATTTTAATGAAACATTCAGATGGGCGTCGTCTCATCCATGATGACTGCACCCCGGTTCTCTGTGCTGAACCCCTCACTGAATGGTTTCATGCATGGTTTCAACAAGGGTTGAAAACCACTGTGCAATAGGTGTGGACAGCGTTCTCTATCACTTTAGCAAAACACCAAACGAGGAAAGATCTTTTGGAAGAACGGTGTCTGTTACTCAAGTACAGTTCCACAAACTAGGGTTAGGGTTAGGGTTAGGGTTAGGGTTAGGCTTAGGCAAATCAAATCAGGAAGCTGTCCAGGTCTGTGTGGTTGTACGCTCCACATCAGTTCCTGACATCTTCTGTAGATAAATTCGTATAATGAATGAATGAAATATATATACAGACATTTATGTGAAAAATAAATAAATAAATAAATAAAAGCACGAGAATCTTTTCATAACATGCACTTGGTGTCATGACAACATAATCTGTCCACAATTTTCACACACATTTTCAGGCTTTAATGGATATCTGAAAGAGTTGAAAAATCAGGACATTTGTGCATTAAAAAAAAAGATGAAGCATAAATAATTCAAAAGCGCTTCAAACCGGGTCATTCCTGACCAAAGCAAACACAAACCAATTAAACAACTTTCACTGATATGCCAGCTTGCCTTTCCATCTCGCTCTCACATCTCCATTCGAGATGACGCACGGAGTCACCTAGGATGTGACGGCCAAATTGCTTTTGCGGAATTATAAATGCCAGGGTCAGTGCGGTGCAGCCATGACAGAGTGGAGTGTTTAACTTGTGCCCAGGCGTATTTCAAGATCAAGCGCTCTCACAAATCGGATAACTGGGCGAGAATTTTCTTCATTAAACTCTTCAAGCGAAAGATCACCAGAAGTGCTGGTAGACTTACTGTATCTGAGGTGCAATTTGACTGTTTAAACACTGTTCATTAATAGATAATACTCTCTGGGATTCCGTCACAGTTTGATGATTTTAGGACTTCTGATCTCTCTATAGCTGTAGAGCTCTCTATCCTCATCAGGTGTTCCGGCTGCTCTGTTGGTAAAAGCTTCATTTCCTGGCATCATTGTGTAAACATTTGCACCATGGGCTCATAAACCTGGTCATTAACAAAGTTTAGATAAAAACTGCAGTTAAGTCTAATTACATATATCCTAAAACTTGTTATTTTCAACCCCTGCTCATTACGCCCCCTGTGGCTTTATTGCAAATTGACCGTAAAGCACCAGATGAGCTGGTCAAGCTGGTAGACCACCAACTGGTTCAGCTTTCTTATTATTTGAATAAATCTTTTAATAAATGTTCGAGCGTTAAGGATCTAGTGGCCATGATGGTTGTTTCACACGTCACCCTGAAATAGGGTCGATCTGGACTCATTGGACCTTCTCCTATTGTCTCAAATTCCACTCTTTAAGCCTTACAGCCTTTTTTTCCCCTGCTAAGTCTAAATCCCATGAGATCCCGTCAAACTGTATGTTTGGAAATGCTCTTAATTTCAACTCTCAATTATTTTTTTTTACCATACAACTTCACCAAGTCTTTACAGTAAGTAATGATGCTGATACTTGACTTGTTTATTTGTGTATATCTGACCACTCATTTCATTTATGAAGTTATCTTCGCTATCTTCACTAACTATTCATCAGCACTTTCGTTCCATTTTTTAAATAAAGTTCTTAACCAAATTCTAGTCATTTCACCTTGATCTTCTTAATTGTTTTCTTTGCTTTCTGTCGGCCTGGCCTTTTTTTGTTTGTTTGTTTTTTGTTTTTTTTTTGGTCAGGCACTGTACTGTACAGTACTGTGCAGGAGAATTAAAGGACCAAGGCTGGAAATGCCAGACAAACAAAACAATAAAACAATAAAAGCTGTAGTAGTACTGTAGTAGTCTAAAGAGACTGATCACAAACCTCTTGACTACTGTGCATATAAACCTAAAAAAAAAAAAAAGCAAAGCTTTTCTATCAATATTGAGCCGTTATCCCAAAGTCCTTATAATCGACTCTCTGGCCTTCACAGTCCTCCATTGGGAACCACTGAAACCAGCTCATCAGCAGCATGTCAATGGGCTGCTCTCGCTAGCTCTCCACTCTGCCTGCGTCTCACTTCAGATTCGGGTCAACAGCTATAATTAGCCTCCGTTTGGCAGGTGACTTCAAATCCAACTCCCAAGATACACTCGAATATGCCACATGTCACTTTAAATGCCAGTGTTCCCACCATCATTAGCTTTAGTTATGTGTCAGGATGGGGATGAGGATGATAGAGGACAGTGTTGTAGCGCTTGTAAAATCGCTTGCTTGGGTTTCCAATTGTAAGTTTTTAGGTAATTATCGGTGTAAATAATTGTGACAGAATAGACAGATTGAAATACCGAATGTGTGGCCTTGAAAGGTGTCCAAGACTGCTGTGATTAGTTCTCCAAGTTCAGAGTTGGCTACTTAAAAAGGCCAATATTTACACAGGAAATCATACACGCATTCAAATGTGGGTTAAGCACATGCTTGAGGTCATGTTCTCGCTAATAATACATTAGCGCATAAATACGTTGGTGCATGAAAAGCTCTCAATATCAGTTTTTTCTCTATTATTCATGTTTAATTCAACACTTAAGGTTGGTTAAGGCTGGTCATGGCTTCGGTCTAGTCATCCTAGTACTGTACCGGAGCCGATTATTACTTTATCCGGTCAATGAACACATTGACTGAGTAAATCAAAGCTCAAAACAAGGCTGAGATCATCTTACGCGCAGGACATTGTTGTTTAAATGCGATGTCACCTCGATATTTGTGCTGCAATGAATGCAGGAAATCCTTCAGAGTACCAACAAAACTTCATAAGAAAAGTGTACTTTCCAAAACCTACAGCGCCAAGACCAAGTGGCTGCACCTCACCTCTGTTATCCAGGCTGTGTTTATGATTCACATCACATCCTCCTTTCCCCAGACTGTCCATGCTGCAAGTGCCCTGGCTGCAGAAGTCATCGTCGAGCTGAACCTTGCCATCCAGCAGCTGGACGGGCTGCTCGTCATCTTCGCAATCACAGTCGTCCAGGATGGGCGTCTCGCGGATGGCCATGCCGATGACCGAGCCGTGCTGGTGGGCGCGGGGTGTCCGGAACCCGTCTCTGGACTGGGGAGGTCCCAGCAGCACCGAAGGGATGTAGTGGATCTCATGGGTGGCTTCGGTGCTGGCGCTTTTTTGGGGCGCGCGGCGACGACGACACCAACGCTGCCGAGTATACAGGACCAGGGTGAAGAGGAGGATGAGGAGGAGCAGAGCGATCAAGCCACCCTGAGAGAAAAGGAAATAACAGAATAGTAAATTAGGACATTTTATGACAATATCTCAATGTCTTCTCTTTGAAAAAAAAAAAAAACAGGGGGAGCAAATGCTTTAAAATTTAGTCCATTTGGATTTTAATAACAGACAGAAATTTGCAGGAATAAGATCAGAATGTTATGACGAAAATCAATCTTGGATGTTTGGCATAACTTTTGCCACTCATTAGAGAATCAGAAAGGATTTCAAAATCAGCTACAGTAAACTGAAACATGCTATTGAGCTACAGTAGTCAGGAAAGGCCTTTATTTGTTTCTATTTAATCCATCAGAAAGTAATTGTTTTCCTCAGGCCTGTGGGCTCTGGGAGTCCCCTAGATCAGGGGCATCAAACACAAGGGCGCCTTCACGGTTGAGGAAGAAGACAGCAGATGCAGAAGACAGCAGATTTTAAAACCATAGTTTAAAAATGATGAGGCCAAATTAAGACTCCTTCCACAAAAGACTGAAGTACTAAGACAAATTCCTAAATGACTCTTTACAATAAAAAATAATAGGCAAAAGAGTCCGAAGAATGATGCAATCATATTGCAAATATTTTAAAATGTTTATTAAAAAAAAATATATATTTATGTTCATAAATAAAAACAACCGAAACAAATAATAATAATAAAAAAAACTAAGAAAATAGAAAAAGTAAGAACTCTTTACTTGGGAAATTTTTTTTTAAACAATTGAACCCAGTATTCAATTAACTCCAGAATTATTGGCACCCATTATTAAAATGAGCAAGAATTAATTTGTATTTTATTTATTTAAAATAGGATATGCTACAGTATATTATTATTATTATTATTATTATTATTATTATTAATATTATTATTATTAATAATAATAATAATAATAATCATAATAATAATCATAATAATAATAATAATAATAATAATAATAATAATAATAATAATAATAATAATAATAAATCCATATATTTAATTTTGTGGAAAGTTATTTCCTGTTATTACATAAGAATGTTACAACAACTACAAACTGTTATTCTGTTATTTTCTAGAACGTACTGTACCAACACAACAATGACAAAAATTTTAATAATAATAATAATAATAATAATAAAAAAATCTAACGGCTCATGTTGTGGAAAACTTTACAAAACACTGAGAGTGAAAACTCCTTTAAAGGATAAACAAATATGTCTTCTCTTCTTATGGATCATTTGGTGCTTTTGAAAAGAAAATTAATTAACGTCCTTCTGACTGTACTGTACCTGAAGACCATAAAATAGACAAAAGAAGACAGGAGGCAAAAATGCTCTGTCATAAGTCCTTAAACACATTATTACAAATCCCCCCTTTAAGACCACTGCTGGCTACTGATTAATTATTTAACTTTATTTATTCCAATATTTATTTATTCTCTCGGCAGTGATCTGATCATAAAACAGTTTACTAGTGAGAGATGTGCTTCCTTCCTTTCCCACTTTTCCTTTTCCGTTGCATGATAAAGAAACGGGCCGGAGTAAGATAATCAATCAACGAATTTCAAAATTCCATCTTCATGAGCAAAAACAAACCCTTCTCGGATTACAGCTCACGCACTGGCGGCTGTTCATAAATCACGGGCTGGTGGACGGGCGCGCCTCACCCTGACTGAACGCGCTCATTAATCTCACCCCGCAGCGGCGCACATGCTAAAAATCTACTTTCCTCTGAGTCAAATGCAGAGGAATGAGAGCAGGAAGAGTCATCACTCCTGAGGGTCGCGGGGGTCACGGTGTGGGACGCGCCGCGCTTCGGAAGCTGAGACGCTGTTTGGAAACGACACTGATGTATGTAAATAAATGAAACAGGCTGCGAGTGAAGCATGATATGAAATTCTTTATAGATGCTATGCAGGATGAACCTGATTGATTTTGTGTATTCAGAAACCGTCAGCATTCTGAATTAATTTCAACCTCTCGAATAGGCATAACATCAGCAAATTTCTTTTAAGCAAATTTCGTTTTGCTGGACCCTCTTGTATTTAATGCAGTCATGAGGAATAGTGCTCTATGCTACCTGAGCAGTTTCAGAGGAATGTTTTTTTTTTTTTTGTTTTGTTAAGCCACGCAGTGATCTACAGTATGAATCATTCAAGCATAAAAAAAAAGAAAAAATTTTAACTTAAGGCATGAACCAGTGAGAAAACGGGGCAGGTGATGAGAGATGATCAGGCCGGTGATTAGTTTACTGCTGTTGTTGTTACATAAACAACCAATCGTTAAATGTAACAGTAAAATTTCTTTTTTGAAGAAATGAGGCAGCGTAGTGGTGAAGCTGTTAGCACTGCGGCCTACAGTAGCATCTCCAGGTCCGAGGATTCGATTGCCACCTCGCAGGTCTGTGTTCTCCCTGCGCTTGGTGGTTTCCCTGTGTGGCCTCTAATGGATTGGTACCCTGTCCATGGTGTAGGTCTCCTAGGATAAACCCCTCGCCCCTGCAACCCTGTACTAGATAAGCGGTATAGAAGATGTAGAATGAATGAATGAAGAAATGAGTGTGTGTTGGGGGGGGGGGGGGGGGGGTT
>JAAGKR010004311.1:16939-57720 GCA_011419295.1 Clarias macrocephalus | reverse complement strand
AGGCGACAGCGATAACCACTAAGCCACTGTGTCGCCCTCTTTTAAGTTAATTTAAATACTTAACCAAAGAGCAGAATATAAGTTTATTCAAAACAATACGACATGTTAAATTTCCTGTTAATGTAACCCAGGCAGTAATGTGAGTTAATCATTCATATTTTAGTTAGAAGGGCAGGTGGCTGCTGATGATCCGCGTAATTTGTGCCATTCAAACAAAATCTGACATTTGTCAATGCCTCATATAGCAGTTTAATCATACGCAGCTAGCCATCTGCATCTCATGTTGCGCTGGTTAGTCAACCGAAGCTAATCAGCACCACACTGCACTCTGAGCTTCACTGAGTCTGGGTCATCAATTGTACAGGTATGACTCACACACACATGCACGCACGCACACACACAAACACACGCACACAAACAACAGGGTTTCCCTGCTACCTAGGGGATGTAATGCCAATATATATAAATATACATACATATATGATATCTCTGTGTAGGAGAGTGTTATGATGCTGGATGCGGATTAAGAATGGGTGTCTGATTCTCGGTGCAGTGCTTCATGTGCACGCATTTGTTTGCTGATAAAGTGGGCAGGAGTCCTTTTTAGGATTCCCTCCAAATGAGTCAGACAGGCAGTCAGCCCCCTTCCTCCAGCCCACTCTTTCCAGGGTTACCTAGGGAACTCAGAACGGGGGTTTCCCTCCGGCCATGCAGCTCTCCTCAAAAACGCAGTGCCAAATGGATGGGAAGCGACCGGCCACGGGGTGAAAAAAAGTGCACGACATGTAGACTTGAAAAGAAAGTGTAAAGTGTTGTAGGAACCTTCAGAGTGAGAAAGATCAAAGATGAGCTGTGTATCAGGACTCGGATTACTTTTCCCAAAGCTATTGCTGAAACACTGGCTGAAATGTTCATGAGTAAGTACATATTATCAAGTGCATGTGTCTTAAATATAGTCACGTATGTACAGAATGTAGAATTTAATATAAGATTAGAGTAAATCAAATATTAAACCTATTTATAATATCAGAAGCATTTAAGCATTTATAGTTTAAGATAGGCTTTCATTGAGGGTCGTGTATATACAAAATAATTTTATAAGTTATTGTATAAATACGTCTTCATAGAATCTTATATTTCCTGATGAAACATTTTTTATGATGAAACATAAACCATTTATCTCCTTTAACCACGTAACCACATTTCTCCACTAAGTGTCCAGGGCAGCGATAAATGCGAATGTGGAAATGAATCATAATGAGTCACTGTGACGATTTCTGCTTGAGGTCACGCGGTTAGCTTAATAGTCAGTTTTGTTTTGCACTCGG
Organism: Clarias macrocephalus; assembly: GCA_011419295.1. Classification (NCBI taxonomy): domain Eukaryota; kingdom Metazoa; phylum Chordata; class Actinopteri; order Siluriformes; family Clariidae; genus Clarias; species Clarias macrocephalus. The sequence continues at coordinate 56,392 of JAAGKR010004311.1, read as the reverse complement.
TGATTTATTTAAAGTGTTGTGTCAGCGATAGAGAAGAGCGTTAATCTAGGCCCTGACTCCAGTTTAAGGGACGTGGGTTTTACGATTCACTGTGTAATCCTGTCTCAGTGCAGGTAGACTTTATAGGATTTGAATATGAATGACATTGGAAAGAATTCCTCTTGCGAAAGTTGCGCTGACATGTTTTTGGAAACGCGTCAGTTTCCAGGCCGAATCTTGTCTTGTACTAACACCTAGCTAATCCTGCAATAAACCCATTAAAGAGCACAGAAGAAATGGAAGAAGATGGCACGTTAGCGCTGTGCCATGTTGCTTCTAATCTCATTAAGATGAGAATCAAAGACTTGCCAACGATGGTATTCTAATTGGCATGTGCTTTGGGTTATGTAATTCAATCACATGACAAATTTTTTTGTAGCACAGACGAGCGAGCGAGCGATGCGGCGTCTCACAAGACGAACAAGGGACAGACAGCTCGTTGGAACGGGTCTCTCGGAGAGGGAGGAGTACGAGAGTTGGAAAGAGCAGCGCTTTGGGGTTCTGAATGAGTTAGTGTGGTATAATTTAAAGGACTTGGAGCAAAGAGTGAGGGAGGAGATGTGAAGAGCGACAGAGAAAGGCCACGAGTGGAGGCAGTTAGCGGTTCATTTAGGAAGAGGAAGGCTTCGGATAGAACGAGTGAGCAAGTGTAAGAGAGAAGAAGAAGAGGGGGAGGGGGACCAGGCTCATGGTAGAGGTCCAGCCTCAGAAATAGAGCTGTGAACACCATCTGTCGTGCTTTTTCTCTCCATACCTCCCTCTCTCTCTCTCTCTCTCTCCCCCTCGGTATTCTCTCCCTCTCCCTCTCTCTCTCTCTCTCTCTCTCTCTCTCTCTCACTCGCTTTCTCTCAGACACTCGGCGTCTCAGCCCTTCTGTTGTGGTGTCGATCAAGCGAGACCCCCCTGTTCCCTCTGCTGGAGGAGTGAGGAGAAGACACATCAGCCGCACCTAAGAGAGGAATGGAGGCAGGGTCATGACACCAGATTAGGAAGACAGGATGGAGAAAACAATATCACTCTAAAGAGAAATTCATTGATAGAAATATAATACAAGAAAAGCGAGTTGACCAAAGGGAGAGGACACTGAATAAGAAAGAGACAGATCAGCTTTTCCATTAGCTAATAATTTTGCTTCGTATTAATTGTATTGAGGTGATTTTTGACTGTGAATTCACATTTACAAACATCGGTCAAAAGAATGCAGGCCTGTGGTCAATTTGTTCAAAAAGAATGGAGAAGCCAGTGTTTATTAAGCAGCAGTCACAGCATACATTTTCCTTTGCTATATGTAGGGTGAAGAATAAGCATAAGTAAGTAGCTACTGTATGTACGGTCATTGAATTTTTTTCGTTCAATACCTTACCACTGTTGTTTTAGTGCCTATTGCTCGCAGAACTGAGGCGATCTCAAATGCGCAACAGTTTCTCGGCTTGCTTCAATTGGGTAACCAATTCATGGCACATTGCTTTTAAAGAAAACATTGCATTTTCAAACACGTTGCTCATGAATATCATTAAAGAAACTGCTTATTATTTTTATCGGGTTACTTGTAGGAAGACATTGTAGGGGTTTCACATAGCAAAGTTCAGAGTGCAGTTCGATCGCCATCATTGTTACATGACGTAGTTTCACTCATCAGCCGATGCCTTATTCACGTATATGTATAATTCTTCCAGAAAAGGCTCAAGAAGAAAAATGGAGGTAGATTCATAAGAGAGGAAGAAAAAAAACTGCAGAGAGTTAACTAAGAGGCACAAATATAAAGAACGATGTTCAGGAAAGAACAGAACAGGGATGAGGGCCAAAAAAAGAAAAGATGAAACAGGGAGGCATGAATGAGTAATTCAGGCTGAAAGAGTGAATCGCTTGCTCGCTTGCTTTCTCTCTTTCTCTCCCACACACAAAAAAAAGAGACGGGAGAAGGAGGCCTGGAGGTGGGTGGGCATCAGCGGCATCCCTCATACCCTCCCCTAAACGAGTGCGCCCACCTGTTTGGGTCTGGTGGAGGATCCCGCCGCACGAATCGCACTTACACACACACACACACACACACACACACACACACACACACAAATCAAAAGTTCATTAGCACGCACACACACACACACACAAACACACACACACAGTGAGGAGGATCTGATTAAGCATTACATAACACACTGTTCAGGCCTACATTAGTAGGTGCATTATGACTTGAGCAGGAACGCTACAAGAAGCATTTTATCGAGTCGGATTTTAAAAACGGTAAAATGTACGAATTCGTACAGCATTCCTATGGATCAAATTTTTTATGAGGTTTAAAAAAAGAGTATGTTACTTTTGTTTGCTTAAAAAAAAAAAAGAACGAACGAACGAACGAAAGAAACCAAGCCAGAAGTTCAGAATCTGTTCAGTGTGTGTGGGGGTGTGTGTTTCCCAAGCTGTTTGTTGTTTTGTGTTGTATAAGTGCGAATTATTTTAAGAGCTCTCGAAACACACGCACGTGAATAATGCTCTGAGGGCTAAATAACACTGAAAATGTCTCTGTTATTCAACTCCATTGTAATCGGTCATTGGGTTTGTTCTATAATTCGAGTAGCTCACGAAATGAGACTGGTACTTGAAGCATTATACGCAGCATATTCACGTTTGTTTGAAATAATGCAGACGGAGGTCACACATCATGTTTTGTGTTTTTAAATAGATTTTTACAGGATGTTTACCATCAAAATTTGTGGAGTTTAACTACCAGTTCAGTGGTTTTGCTCTATTTGTTATGTTAAACATACACACATGCATACATACTGTACATACATGTACATTATAGATACATAAGGGTACTTTACAAGACTCATTCGTAGCCTTGGTGTCTGAGACAAGCAGATGATATGTCTGGGAATTTTAGTTTTTGAACCACAGTTGCCAAACAGGCAGCCAGACAAGAGATAAAAACATGCTCCTATTTTATAAATTCATATTTTAGCATAATGTCTGGAGTGTGCATGTGCAAGGACAGAACATCATTGCTTGCAGCTGAATTGTATCGGCCAGGTTTTTTTTTTTTCGTTTGTTTGTTTTTGTTTTTTTTGTGAGATGTGTTAGATCATATAACAATCCAGGGGCCTGGAACCCAATGTAAACCCACCGCAGGGCACAAGAGCACACACACACACACACACACACACACACACACACACACACACACACACACACACACACACACACACACCCCACTTATAGGACACACATTAATCAATTATATAAGATTGTCTTCACATTCACCTGTTTACTGTTTCTTTTCCCACTACCCCAACTCATTACCTCATCCCCACCAAGTACTGAAATGTATTGAATCGTGTCGTCACTTTGTCGCTCTTGTTTGCACTCGTGCATGTGCACTTTGTGTTGTCTCATTTGTCTAGGAGTTAGATAGTTTTTCTCTTAATTTAAAAGTGTCAGTCTGTCTTGTCTCAGCTAGTCAGCTAATTAGGTTTCTTAGTGAGCTAGCTAATTTTGCTAATTTATGTTGTTAATTTAAGCTGTATGTATGTAGCACCTTGGTCCTCGAGGAACGTTGTTTCGTTTCACCACGTACTGAACTGTATATGGTTGAAACGACAATAAAAGCCAATTTGACTTTTTCACATATCCCAATTAGAAAGCTGGGGTCAGAGCGCAGTGTTAGCCAGGATACAGAGTCCCTGGAGCAGGTAGGGTTTAGGGCCTTGTTTAGGGGCTCAACAGTAGTAACTTGGCTGTGCTGGGGTTTGAACCCCCAACCTTCTGAACAGTAACCCAGAGCCTTAACCGTTTAAGCGCTAAACCTTTTTCCCTGACCAGGAATCGAATCCTGGCCACGGCGGGGTGAGGCGAGTTCTAACTAGACCACCAGGATATATCATTATTGATTGTTCTGGAGCCATATTTACAAAACAAAATCATATCACTAAGTCTGAGTTGAAGCCAGTGACACGGACATATATCAGCGATCTATTCATTTACACTGTAAACTGTGCAAATTAGAATCTAATTGTATATAAGATCCCATACTGTTAGTAATTTTGTAACTTATAAGATCCCTTATCCCTCATTTAGCCTTCAGACCTGCTGAAAAGCTGTACTGTGTCCTAAACTGTATTTTCTGCATCTTCTAAAATATCTGTAAGTTCATAGCTGCTGAGACAGAAAGTTTTTAAAAAGAAACTAACAGCTTCAAACTAACACCTCCTTACTGCTGCTCAGAATAGTCATCATGAAATTGCTATCCATTTTAGCTTGAAAACTCTAAATATAGTTTTGCTTGTAATCTTCTAGACTAATCTTGTAGACTTGCATTGTCACGTCGTCATGGACGAAGAGTTTTTTTGCCAATGTGGCCCCTCAATATTTGAAGTTCAAGTGTGAGTTCTCAGAATCTCTTATGGTACTGGTCCTGTTCCTAAGTCAGTTTTTGAGTCATTTTTTTAAACACTCATACACAGTAATGCCGCCGTGAGCCCTTCCCAAGGGGCAATCTGGTCCTTCAGGTGAAAATGTCATGGAAATAGTTGCCATGCTGGAATTTCTTTATGAACACTCGTCACCCAAACAAGTTGTGGTGGAAGTTTGGTATTACAGCTGGGACTTTAACGAGCGTTTATATCCTCAGCGTGTTCAGATCATTTAATATTATTAATGTCATTTATCTTCAGAGAGGAAATTTCACAAAGTACAGCACATGCAGGGTGAAGGGCCATAGGGTCATGCTCCAAGGGTCAGCAGTTGAGGTGGAGGATATTACCTTCTTCACAAACCGCTGAGCTACTCCTGCTTTTTAGGGTGTGATCGTACTTAGAGATCTGAAATACCCTGGCATGAAAATATGTCTTTGAAAACTGAAACAGTTCTGCTGTTCATGTTGTACTAAACTGCTTGGGCCAAAAAACTTTGCCATTTTGGATTTAAACAAGAAAATATTACACATATACAGTATATATTTTAACCCTAAGCAATGAAGTGAGTAACTTGTCTTTTCTTAAACAGCCAGAAGGTCTGCATCAAGCAAAGAAAACAACTAAGGAAATCATTGAAATGGAACTGGGTTAAGAACTGACCAGCACATTGTTAAACCACGAATAGATAGCACTGAACTGTCAACTTCGGAAACAGCGTGGACGAAAAAAAGGCTTAAATTTGGCAGATGCACACAGTAAAGAAAGCTAAAGGCAGTCCAATGAAATGTTGGCTTGTGCAATTTTTTTTTTTTTTTTTTTTTTTTTTTTTTGCATGAGCGGTGTATATTGGTATACATGGTGTTTAACATAACAAGAGTATGCTACAAGATTATTTTTTTCAGGAGAGATCAGTTTTTCTATATTGTTTTAATAAGCAAGAAGTAATATACTGTATTTATGAGAGTACTGTTTTAGGGAAATAATCAACAACAAGGATTACATAAGGCACTTAAAATTTTTTTTATTAATTTATTAAGTGTTATTGTTACCAGTTTACGTGCTCTCCAGCTGTTTGATTCCCGTTTTGGAGCGCTGTCACTCTTTTTACACTAAAACTCATCCCATAAATGTTAAACAAATGTTTTTCTACATAAAAGTTCACCACAATAATTATCTTACGTTTTTATTCATTAAGTAAAAAATGCAGCTTTTGTTTACTGTGAATGTGCTTCTGCTTTGAAAATGATAAAGACTTCATCTCACCCTCCCAGAAGTTCCAGGAACTTCTAGCTATGACTTCCAGCTATGACCTCCGCATATGGACATCAGCTCCCTGATTAACAAGAACATTAATAAACACTGTACATATTATTTCAAAGTGGCTGTGCGTTCCATCCGAGCTGCTGTTTCAGAAAATTAATCAACGCCTTAAAAAATTATCAAAACCTTTGATCTAAATTTAAGACTTCAACTGTTTTCAGTATGAATAAATGAAAAGAAGCTACTGAATGTAAATATATTTTAAGTGATCGCGAGTAAATAATGGTTTATTTGCACTGCTCTTCGAAAATAAGCTGTAGCGGGTACAGTATGTGAGAACTGTGATATTGTGATAAATATTTCATACACTTAAGTCCTAGTTACTTTCTGTTACTGTTAATGATCGTCAGCCTCCGAGCGTTGTTTTTTTTTTTTTTTTTTAACAACTCGTGTAGCTCGTCTTTCTCTCGTTGTCTTTCATGTATTCTGAGCCACATCAGCGATGTTCTGACCCGTACAGCTTTACAACCTTACAGCTACTGCGCGATTCTTCAACAGCACCGCGCTGTTAGAACCCTCTCGGCTCTGCCCTTTCGCTGTTGCAGTGCGGGATTTATAAAGTACACAAGTGCAAAAAGGGCGCGGGTTGTTCTGTGAAAGGGGCAAGCAAGAATAACGCAGCCAGACCAAGTGGGAGCGTGGAAAAGCGCACACCGCTCTCCAAATACTGTTGACTACGTGTTGCCATGGCAACGGCGCCCCGGATTCCACAGGCTGCGCAACCCATCGGCTCTTCTAAATAAAGCTTCCTTGCACTTTCGAGTGTAATTGTTGCAAATGAATTGTTGCAGATCTCTACGATGAGACCCGGCACTCGTCGGCTCTGACGGGGTTGGGGGGTGGGGGGGGGGGGGGGGCGGGAGGCCGTGCACCACGGCTCGCCGCCTCAAGGCCACTTCACACACTTTTACTCTGACTCCTTACACATAATGAAGTCATTGACAGCTCCAGCATGTAAGCATGTTTACGTGCTCTCCAGCTGTTTGATTCCCGTTTTGGAGCGCTGTCTCTCTTTTGTCTTGTCTTGTCCAGGATTTGGAATTGAAACAATCGACTTTTGTTGCCCGTCCTCGTTTTCAGCTCCCCTTTGTTTGAAAATCTCTGAGCTGCAGCACACTGAAGTAACATTCACTTGTTTCATAAGAACTGTATTAGAGTGCAGGTGGGTTTTGATTCAGAACAGCTATTTGATTCATGAATGCAGACTTTTTTCTTTTTCTTTTTTTTTTTCACATTTCAAGAAAAACTTCACCCTGAAAGAGAGATGAAATGATATTCTATTGTTTATTATGTGTTTTGCATTAGTTTGTTGATTTTTTTCTGCTGCATTTCTTTTTTTCTTCTTTGGAAATAGTGGAAGCATTGACCCAAACATTGAACCCAAAGTCCAAAAGAAATATGGACCTATAGGACAAAGACTTGGTTTGGCTAATTAGTAATCTGTAAGATAACGAGTGTGATAGTGTTATAAACATGAAAGTTATTTGTCCATTAACTAAACAAAAAAATGTCTTTGGCATTAAGTACTGTAGTTTGTTTAATTGTTTGGAGTTTATTATTTGTTTGCAATCATGCACCTTTTCTTTTGCTTTATAAATTATATATGTTATATGTATAATTATAAATTATACATGGTTAGTCCTGGAGTCATTCATAACAATTCATAACAAATATTTGGTGCACAGGTTGATCAGGTAGTAAGTCCACATTCTGGCAAAACTGTTTTTTATTTCAACCTTGCCGGCAGATGAAGTTGTTTTTTTTTTCTCCTGCGTGTTTGTGCATAAACTGTTTTTATATGCTGTCATAAGGAAACGTTGTTCGTGCGTGTTTGCTGTCTACGAGTCGATTTTCATTAGAGAAATCATACTGATTCGTATTTCTTTAGAGAAAATAGACTAATAACTCAATAAATATAATTTGAAAGCATTCTTTGCACCAGAGTAAACAGTGTAATCCAGCTAACATCAGGGCCACCACTGAAAAAAAGTGAGTGTACCCACTGTCTAAGGGTAACTTTGAGTAGCCAATCCACCAATCTGCATGTTTTTGCGGTAATGCAAGGAAACCCACACCATTTGCTGTAGATATCTATAGATAGATAGACAGACAGACAGGCAAATAGATAGATAGATACATAGATACATACTTTATTGATCCAGACATCTAGTGGCAATGAGGACAGCAGCACAAAAGCAGCTTTGTAGTTGCACATGTGTAACACTGTATAGCTAACATAAATTCAGTAGACACCGCGTAAATGTGATAGCTGACCAAAATTACTAGAACAATGCTAACCTACAGAAGTCATGAAGAATGCTTTTTAAAAAGAGGATGGGATTAATAGTAATAATAATAATAATAGTAATAGGTGACAAAGTGACACCAGTGCAAATAGTAATAATTGTGCAAAAGAACAGCATGAAAGTGACAAGTGACTTGGTCTGAGTGTACTGGGATCATATGTAATTGTAAGTGAGCGGACCCTGAAGCCATAGTATGTGACAATAAATCTAAAAGTTACAACAAAAGACAAAAGGAAAGTAATTTTTTCCTCGGACCTCAGGGACATTGGTGGTGCAAGGTAGTGCTTCAGCCTGTAGGAGGCAGCGCACAATGCTAAGTTTAGGACAGAATGAAGATGCCCCACTCACGTCCCAATCAATGTAACTAACTGTACTCTTTACAAATACTTTCAGGGTATTTAACAGAGGCGATTCCACACAGCGTGCCTAGATCCCTAGCTTCTCTTCATCTGGGTTTTGTGTACAACCATCTAAGCACACTTTAAAGGTCTGATCCTCCTACACGGAGCAGGAGCGGCTGCAGCGCCGAGAAATCACATTTATTAAGCAAACAGCTACCGGGCTATTTACAGTCAAGCACTTGTGTGCGGGAGCCGCTAAGAATATGGGTTCAACCATGACAAATATAGGAGTGCCCTTTGGGGAAGCGGCTAGGAAAAAAAAAAAGGTTCAACTCTTAGCAAGCTCTACATGAATTCCTGTTTCTAGGCAACAGTGAGTTAATATACAATTAATCATATGGGAATTTGCCATTCTGAAATCCAATCACCGGGTTTAATTCTCCTGAGAACTGGCTTTGTGTCGGATATTAAATATTACAGAAACGCTCGACAGGTTTAAGCTCGGATTGGTCATGAAACGAGAAAATGTCAGTTCATGTGAACCATGAAAGAGCAAGGTTTTTATCCTCTCACAGGACGAGTTTTAGGAGAGAATGAGCCTTAATGGAGCCTTCAACCTCATGAGGCCTTTTGAGCTTTATACACTGTGTATAAATATGCTCTCTCTCTCTCTCTCTCTCTTGTTCTCTGTTACTCAGTCTGTCTTTCTTTTTGCATTTATTTATTCTTTTATACAAATCTTTTTGGTTAACTGAAGATTTTAAATGGAGACACACATTTATACAGTAGAGTGCTTAAAATGCCAACTGCTCAGTTTTATTCTGGGCCAGGCCAAGATGGCAGTCTACACCCCATTATAGAAACAGAATTAAACAAAACTCTAAATACAACATTGCAATATTGTAGTGGTACATATAGATTTTGTTTTTAAGCACTGTCGCCTTGCACATCCAGGGTCAGGGTTCGATTACCGCTGGTCTGTGCGCATGGAGTTTGCATGTCCTCCACGTGCTTGGTGGGTTTCCTCCAAGTACTCCGGTTTCCTCCAACAGTCAAAAGACATACTGATTTAGCTTATTTGCGTTCCTAAATTTTCCATAGTGTGTGTATGTGTGTGTGTTCTCTGCAATGGATTGTCCATGATGTATCCCGCCTTGTTCTCAAAGTCTTCAGGGATAGGCAGCGGACAGACTGAGCGCCTGTGAAATGAATTAATTAATTTTGTTGTATTAAAACAATGCATATCCTTGCTCTGTTGTGAACAAAGGGCCACAAGGTGTGTTTAAATGGACCCTAATATTCAACTATATACAGTGTGTATCATGCATTTTAATCATAATGAACATGATGTGAATCTTCAGTAATTCGTTCAATAGGTAAATATTAGAAGCGTGAACAACTTCTGTAGGAAAATATATACTCTTCCTGTTACATGTTTGGTATCATTAGGTAATGTGACCAGTTTCCAGGAGGGAAATTTAGCTTCCCTTAGTGATCGGTAAAACTCAGTGGGAACGACTCTGTCTCTCACCGGACTTTACTTCAAACTTTCACTCACTGGGTCTCTGTATAAGGACGAAGCGCAGATTGACTCGTCATTTCGCACCTAGTAAAGTATCGAATCAATAATAGCTGAGACTAAATTCCTGTAGCCATTCTCAACACAGAAGGTGGGATTTATCGGAAAACACAGGAAGCCTAAACTAGTTGGAGAAAAAAAACCCTTCGTTCTTGATCTTCCAGCAGTGAGCAGAATCACTTTGCACATGTCGAACATGCTATAGTCTGATCAAATGCTTGTCAGCATGTAAACACACATCTCATCAGATCAGCATCCATGTAATCTGTCAAGTGTACACTTTAATCAGAATGGTTTCAATTGGATTGAAGAAATATTGTCCATGTAAACGTATTTTTTTGGACTGTGTTATCTTTTCAGACGATGATTTAAACTTTGCACATAAAGACTTTGCACATTTGTTTATTTATTATTATGATTTTCTTACACGAAATTCAGCTTTTTATGTATATAATCAGCAATTCTTTTTAAATGTGTGTAATAACATAAAAAAAACACGTTCTCTTTGTCCTCTGACTTTGTCTCTGTCTCTATGTCTGACTACGAGTCTCTCAGTCTCTGTGACAATAGTCTCTCTGTAACAGTCAGTTTCTCTAGCTTTCTCTCTCTCTGTCCCTCTCAGACTAACAGTCTCTCACTCTGTACGTTTAGGGACTCTCACTCAGAACAGGAGACGTTAAAGGCACTACGCTATCCGGTGAGTGATGCTCGATGCTTTTTGACACTTCTCTGTGAGATTTTGTTCTCATTAATGTAACTAAAATGTATGTACTGAAAATCAGAGCATCAGATATAAGAGTCTGAAGAGTAGAACTAAGGAGAGGAATAAGAGCCTGCAGCATCTCTCTCTCTCTTTCTCTCTCTCTGTATTTCGTAGATTACGCTCGTCCCACACCTCCTAAGGGCAGTGGCTTTCACCGTTACCAGTTCTTGGTGTACGAGCAGCACACAGACCAGGTGTTGTCTCTCAGCAAGCAGGAAAAGAGCTCTCTGGGTAAGTAAGGAAGAAGAAAAAAAGAGCCACAAACAAATGCACATGTCCACATACAGCTCAGTATTTTATTACCTACAGAAGGCACGCAGCATGACGCACTCCCACGGCACACTTGCGCGGCCACGTATTTTAAATTAACCTGAAAATATCATACCCTAGCCTTTCAGCAGAACATATAATTAGCTATACAGCACACGGTGACAAGTACCACAGAGCCAGACATCGCTACCTACTTATTATAAATAATTGCACTCTAATTTATCATTTATACCTGATTGATCACATTGAAATAAACAGCGTAGCAAGTCTACCAGCTCTGTCTCAGTGCGTTATACATGCACGCGGACAAACACGCTTAATATTTAATGTACTAACAGTAGACAGAAACACAATGTGAGCATCACTGCATATAAAAAATGCATTAGATTTATTCAGTAATATTAATCGTATTTCTTGTCATCATTTTAATTATTGATGCTGAATAGGTTTGTGGACGTCGGCTCGTGTTAAAGAGCAGGAATTCAAAAGAAATAAAAACTAAAGCAGTCAAATCATTACATACCGTATCGCAGCACACAGAAGGCAAGAACTGGTGTTGATCTGACATTTCTACTGTAGGAAGTCATGGTGTGGAGATGTTTTTATTCTGCATCACCATCTTTGTTCCGGGATCACACTGTTTAAGGATTTTTGTAGCTATTTTAGCGAACGCAGACAGACAAACAACGCTTTTCTTTCATTGATGAAGTTATTTTAGGGAACCAGATCAATTTCGAGAGACAGAGAATGATGAATTCATTAACAATGAACAACTTCCTCACAGATGTAAGCACGAACAGAAAGATCAGTGGCGATACCAGGTGCTTGTGTTTAAATGGCACGAGTCACTTGTAGCTCAGGTGAAGAGACAGAGACAGGGATGTGAAGTGGATGACGCTAAGAACTCATTTGCGATTAAACACTTATAATTCTTTAAAATTCATCAAAAACGTTGTTTTTCCAAACGTTGATTAAATGATAAATGTCTGTGGGCGTGAGGTGTCTTTTTCTGAAAAAGGGGTGCGTTCACACTTGTAGTTCGATACCCTTGGTTAGGACCAAAGCATAAACTGATACATTCGATTTACATTAGTATAAAGTCCTGGTTCTCCTAGGGTTCACCCTGTCATTTTCAACATCGGACCAAAAGACATAAGGCATGTGGTATCTTATATCGTGGTATCTTTACTGGCCAAAAACTCCTGATTTAACGTTATAAATTGAAAACAACACAAGCATGTCTCCAGATGGCGAATAAAACAGTCGCCAATGCGCCAATCCACCAGTGGCGACCTTCCCCCGCAAAATAAATAAATAAAAAATAAAAGGCTAGCAACGATCTTTAATCTTTTAAAAGACTCTCCCCTCTCATGCGTCCACGGCTGTGTCCAATAACGCTTAAAAACATGACATGTTCTAATATAGTACTTTCGTGAAAGGGATCTTGATACGCTTGCTTGGTGCACACCGAGGTTCTAATGGCAGCATTCACACACACGGTTCTGTCTTTTTTTTTTTTTTTTCTTTTTTTTTTTTTTTTAGTGGATTAATTAAATTAATTTCATGTTATTTTACAGGATGAGGATGAGACATGTGATTAATAATACATGTAAAATTTCAGCACCTTTTGTCAGTAAATTTATAATCCGTACAGGTGCTATTAATTAGTATTAATTAAATAGTCAAAATATATGTTTGTTACCCAGAAAAACATTTTAAAAGATGTTCTGTGGAACTTCTATAAGCCGGCAGTAGAACTCTATAGAACCTCAGGAGTCTTCTATAATTTCTATATAACTCTGTATACCTCCAATAGGACTCAGAACTACTTCTTCCAGGTGCTGGTTTTAAGTTGTGTAGAAAATCTGCACATGCAATAAGACTGTATGGATCTTTTGCTATGAGATGCATGTTCTCTATTATTTATAGACCTGTATTAGAACTGCTTATATAAAATGTTCTATGGTAATTTACTCAGCTCTATAACACTCTATAGTCCAGTAAAACTTGTTGCATAGAGAAATGCCTGATCTGTTGTATTTTTACTCAGTTCTATATAGTTCTATAGGTCTAAGTTATACTAAACGCATGCTATGTAGAACATTCATAAAAATCTACAGACGTTTTCCTTTAAAATGTGTGTTCTATATATTTTTACCTAGTTCAATAGAATTCTATGCACATTTGTCAGTCTTTGATGTATTATAGTTTCTTTTTAATTCCCTATTTGCCTCTCGCAAGAACTAATAACAGACAAGATTAGATTAATTGGCAGGAAGGCTGCGGCCATTCATTTGTTCAAGTGAGTTCTTTAATACCCTTTCTCGTCACACCCGTTCACAATGATTGAGTATTTTGAAATGAACGAGGTGGAGACAGTGGAGACAAAGTCCTTTATAACCTGCAAAAGTCCATCCTCATTTAAGGGTGCAGATCGGAGCAGGAGATATTAACTTCACAGGTGAACTAGTGGTCAATAGTCAGAATAAAACACTAACCCTAGCGTTAAACCATGACCAAACCATTTCCATAGAATACTTTATACAGAACAGTATTTATGGAGTTGTTTTTTCTCCCCTACAGAATTTGGTTCTATGGAATGTCCATTTGTTCTTCTAATAGAAGGTCTACATAACTTGTTCTTTAGGAATTAGAAATGGATTTTTTTTTTAAAAGTGATCTATATCATTAGTGGTTGGCACTATCGCCTTGCACCACCAGGCCTCGGGTTCAATTCCCACATCGGGTCTGTGTGCATGGAGTTTTCATGCCTGGTGGGTTTCTTCTGGGTTCTCCGGATTCCTCCCACAGTCCAAAAACATGCAGATTATGCTACAGTAATTGCCGTTCTTAATTTGCTTGTAGTTAATGTGAATGTGTGGATGAATGTTGACGGTCGTAAAAATGGGAATAAATACAACGATCACCGTTCGCTTCCTCGGTCCCTTGTTGGACTACAGAGGTTCCTAGATGGATGGATGGAAAGATCAGTTACATGTTTCCATACAAAGGGTTTTCTTTTATAAAGCACTTATCAAATAAAAATTAGGAGAACTTCACAATAAATCAAATCGAATATAAAAAAATATATTATGCTTTAGACATTTGAACTTTGTCACCAAATGCCCTTCTTCAGATCACAGCCTTGAGGGTAGTTGAGATCAGAGGTCAGGGTCAGCCATGGTAGAGCACCCCTGAAGCAGCTTGCCCAGTCTCTCACTCTTCCGATCAATAGCTCAGAATCTTAACCTCTGAGCCAATATTGATGCATTATATATGTATTACATACTGAATTTGGAATGGAAATTCAGATGGAACTTAAATCAGTAGTGAAGCTTGAATCACGAGAATCAACACATGCAGCATCATTTTAAGCTGATTTCCTTGTCTATGGTTCAATTCATAAACTGAAAAAAAAAAAGTTCATTTCTGAATCTTCTACTGTGTGAAGCTATCAGGACATTGCTGTGGATCTTACACACATGTGTATGACTCTACAGCCATATCTGTTTGATCCATACTACACTAAGAAGTACACTTATTACTACACTTTATTATTTCCTTCATTTTGGATTGACTTCTTAAAATGTATATTTTGCCTTTAACCTGACATTACAGCACGTCTGCACTCGCATGCAAAAATCAATTCCATTTCAAACAGAAGTCGAAGTAAAAATTTCTGCCTCCCGAGTCTCCCCAGACTCCACTTCGCTCCCTTCAGTGTTTGCTTGTTTGTCTTTGACTTTGTACTCCTCTGCACCCCTCTCCCTAGTGTGTGAAGTGTGTGGGCCAGCAGTGTGTGTAGGGGGAGTGTCATGCTGTCTGCGCCACTCAGTGAGCGTTTCAGCTCATTCCTGAGACTCACCAGCACAGGCCCACTGTCAGAGACGCGGTTCACGGCGTTTGAAGTTTTGACACCTTCGTCAGCAGCCAGTCCTACCTGATTAACACCAAGGTTGTTTGATACGCAATCCACCTTGAAGCCGTTGCACTTTGGAGAGTTTTTGTTTTGGTTTCTTTTTTACGTTCTGGAAGATCTTTTCATAAAATTAGACCTTTTTCGAGAAAGTTGTGTCAGAATGAGTTTAGCACAAAGATACAGACGTTCAGAGTTGAGCGTCGCACAGACTTGAGCACATGTTGTAGAGTTTGTAGAAAACACAGGTGTGTTTCAGGTTAATCAGTGATAATAAGCTTGGAACCATGTTTCTTGCACGATATAAGGACACGATTAAGTGCAGTGCACGTGTGAGATGACCTGATGTAACCGTAACACGTCATGTTGAAGAATATCGATTGTGGAATCACTCATCGTCTGTACCGGTTTATCCTGTCTACAGTGTCACGCGGGGCCTGGAGCCTATCCCAGGATAATTGTACACCTTAGGTGGGGTGCCAATCCATCACAGGGCAAACACACACTCGCAACACCAATTAACCTCATCTGCATGTCTTTAGAAGAAACCCACCAAGCACACACACGCAGCCTGAGGCGGGGAATCGAACCCAGACCCTGGAGGTGCAAGGCGACAGTGCTAACCACTAAGATGCCGTGTCGCTGATTGTGGAATCAATTTTGAAATTGAATTTGCGGTGATTCATGTAATATGTACAATTCTGATGATTTATACAGCAATATAATATAATATAATACTAGATTTATTTCAGTGCTTACGATTTTCTTATTCATATATCATCATATTAGTCTTTTAATTTGTCATTTTTTTATTTAGCTGAAAAATGTTAGTTCCTCCTTCAGTTAATATTTTATATGCATGATAGTTTCATCAGGCTTAAAGTCGAGCACTTTTACGTCTGGCAAATTTGCCTCATCTAAAATTGGGACAAAATATCAGCCATGAACAACTGTAATGTAAATTGTAATGGTCCATCATCATCAACCTTGCATTTAGTTTTAGATTAGAATTCACATTGTTTTTACTCTTATTATTATTATTATAACAAAATGGATTTGAGAACATTCACGGATTTTATCTTTTTTCTTTTTTTACCCTCCCAAATTGTTGCTGGCGTAGCGCTCCATAAATGTGTAGTAACACTTAAATACCACTCCACCCTGCAGTGGCTGAGGAGTTTGATGGTGAACACCCAGAAATAATGCCAAACTGTTGCTTTTTCCTCCCTGTGGCACTTGCAGGAAATAGAATTAAAGTTTTTTGTTTTAATTCGCTGAGATAATCGCTCAGTTAATTAGATCATTTTTGGTCAGTTGTTGAAAAAACATTAATGTAATATACTCAATAGACTACCAGACAACCCAAGCTGAAAGAATATAACAGTTGTAGTTTTAATCCTGACGGTCCAACAAGCAAGATAACACTGTCTTAGGCATTACAAACATTCATTCATTCATTCAAGGTTTGTTCGAGGCTGTTCCCACCATGGCTTCCCATTTCCTGCTTGTTGCAGTAACTATGAGACATTATAGGTTTGTATTTCATCAGTCGTGAATTAGCCAGATTCATAGTATACCAACCATTTAGCGCTCTAGCTTAAGAAGCTTTTTAAAAGCTTCATCCCTTTAAAGCAAAAAGGGTGGTATTGTTTTGGCATCGCCCAAGGCGTCAGCTGCTACATTTGACCACAAGTTATTCATAGCAGGGCATTCCCAAACACACTCCTAGACCACACAGACTAAAACACACCCTTGCAATTGATTATACTTTACATGCAGTATATATGACAGGACTACATTCATACAGTATATTTCAATTAAGCTAGAAAGAAAAATGTTCTGGAGCACAAAAAATGCTCTCTTAGATACGCCATCTGTATTAACTCTGCATCGAGCAATCAAATGAGATGGGCTACACTGATAGGAATACACTGATGTTGAGTATTGGCTTTGTAGAAAGCTTGCCAGAAATGTTTACAGATCATCATGTTGAGACTGGAGAAAAGGGTCACCAGTGGTTGAGAGGTTCATTTTCTCCGTCAGCATGTCACATATGAAGCTCAAGGGACAAACATGAAGCGCGTTTGGCCTTTCCTCAGCGTTTCAGGTGAGGGTCACCGCAGAAGTTTCTTTCCAGATTGTTGATTGAAATGCAATTGGTTTACTGAGACATATGCGCTCGTGGAAGTGCTGTCATTGTGTAATAAGGATGTATGTAGATTAGTTCTTGTCATCTGCGCATGGCCAGTGACCACATCTCTTATGCTGTCATGACATTAATTGCTTAATTGATCTGATTGAAGAGTTTGGAGCCTTCGCTTGTGGGTGTGGAGTCGTCTAATGATCATGTTCCACTTCCCCAGTGGTGACTTCAACACACACTCCGTCTCTGTCCCAGTCCTTGGATATATGTGTGTGTGTGTGTGTGCTCTGTATGTATGTCTGTTTAGACCTAATGGTCATTTTCCACTTCCCCTAATGCCGAGCAACTCAATTTCGACTCCAGCACTAACGCTCTCCAAGCTTTGATCTTCTACTGTTCTTACAGACGCCAAGAGGTGAAGATCGGGCCTGGCGCCCAGACTGCAGGCCTTGCGTGTGCGTGTGTGTGTGTGTGTGTGTGTGTGGTGTGCGTGTGTGTGTGGTGTGTGTGTGTGTGGGAAGTACAATGTGGGTCAGTGGATGGATAGTGACAGCTGGTGGTTGCGCAAGCGACAGTGGGGGGGTGCATGGAGGCGGCCAGTGTGCAGTAGGCAGGGAAAAGCATGTTGGTGGGGAATCCCCACTCCTCCACACAACCTCTCTAGGTCACGTTGTTACGTGCATGTCTCGGTGCCAGGGGTTCCGCAGGCTGTGGGCACGGCGTGGTGGAGGTGGAGAAATGAACATGAAGTTCTCACACCCGTTGTGCCAGTTCCATCTCTCTCTCTCTCTCTCTCTCTCTCTCTCTCTCTCTCTCTGTCTCTCTCTCTCTCTCTCTGTGTGTGTGTGTGTGTGTTCTCTTCACAGGTACATACAGTGACGAAAATGCAGGACATCCTTAATTTAGATCTAGTTTCTATTAAAGACTATATATACAGTTATACAGTACACCATAAACATGACCTTCAGCCCTGAGCAGTGACGTCAGTGTCGTCACTAAGCACGCTTCCTTTCCTGCTTGTACACTCTTCATGCCACTCTTACTAAATTACTTATTACCTGTTTAAAATGCATGATTATTTATCATAAGTGTATGATGCGAAACAGTGGGAGATGCGATAAGAATGTCCAAGAATTGCTAGTATGAAAAGACGTTTTTGTTGTGAATATTAGGCAAGACTTTTGTGTTTTCCTGTCTTTAGCTGTTTTTTTTCCCATTATTTACAGAACAGCTTCAAATAAACACGCTGTGTGTTTGTTCATCTTTAAAAAATGACCTCTAGATGACTTGAAGACTCTTCCCAGAGAGTTCAGTTTGAGCTTTGTTAGGGCCTTGGTGGGGAACACTTTATAGGGTTTAGAAATCAGTGTTATTGTTGATTTGGGTTTCTCTGTGCTGTCTAAGAAATAACACTCACTCATTGTCTATACCGCTTTGTCCTGTATACACGGTCGCAGGGGGCCTGGAGCTGATCCCAGGACACTTCGGGCACAAAGCGGGGTACAGCATGGACGTGGTGCCAATCCGTCTCAGGGCACACGCACATAATTTGGGAACTCCAATTAGCCTAATCTGCATGTCTTTGGAGGGAAATGGAGCACAGGGACAACATGCAACCTCCATGCACACAGAGACGGGAACCGAACCCAAACCCTGGAGGTGCAATGCGACAGCGCTTTCCACTAAGCACCACCGTGACACCAGAAATAATACTGTTAATGCCTTTTTTGTGCAATCTTTACTATATACAGTGCCATGAAAAAGTATTTGCCCCCATTCCTGATTATATATTTACTCTGGTTATCTTTGTGTAATATTACAATTTCTTGATGAATCTGAATCATTTAAGTGTAACAAATATTCAAAAAAAAATTTATCAGGAAAGGGGAAATTGCAGGACTTTTTCCATGTGGCCTGGAGATTGTATTTCTCTGTATTTATGAGTGTTTAAAACTTTGTCGAAGCATTTAAATTATTAGTAATTATTTCATAATATTCCTGGTATTATTGGTGTGTGGGTGTTTCTGTTATGTAGGTCAAATTGTAAGTCATGTAAGTTTACATGTGTTAGAATAAGTTATACCTCAAAAAAAAAAATCCTTACAAAGATCAATGCAAATTTTTGAAAAGTACTAAAGAATGTGAGCGGCAGGGATGTGTTTATACCTCTGCTAAATGTTCCCTTACACTCAATTATGCCTTTAGGATATTGATTTAAGTACTCAGATTTTCTTAATTCGACATGTAATAAGGTCATTTACACGTACGCACATTTACACCTGCCATGGTCTTACAATCATGTTGCTCTGGTTAAAAAGAAGTGTGTAGGTAGTAAAGTGCCTGTGTTTGTTATAGACTTAGGCGTGTGGGTGAAACAGTAGCACAGCGTCTACACCGACTTTATGAACTCATGGCATTTGCACTGCTTCTCTGAACCTGAGCTAATTTATCTCTGTTATATTCTTGAAAAGTCAGGTGCATTCATTTAGAAGTGCAAGTCAAGTGTTGGCATAATGCTCATCGTAGATTAGCGCTTAAGCCAATAATCAGATATGTGTATCTAAAACGAGCACAGACAATTCTGCTTTAAGAGCACAGAAACCCAGGCATGTTTAGTTTAGGGGCTGGAGTCGAGGGTCTACCTGAATGAGAACATTTCAGAAGATGACTGCTAAAAACAGGAGTGAATGATGAAATTAGGATGTGAGCTGTTCTAAATTGTGCCGTAATCACATCTTTTTGTTATTTAAAAAAAAAAAAAATTAAGTATCCCCGTTCTCATAAATGTTTCAAGGCATTCAGAGGCCTTAAACCTTATTTGGGCAGGATTAGATATACATAAAGAGGTGATTACCAGAGAAATTAGGATTTTAGTCAGTAATGCCATGAATTTTTAGTGACTCTGGAAAGATTATGGCATGTTTTATCGTTATGACCTTACGACCTGTAGGATAGGGGCTTCTGGACATTCTTTCCAGTATAAAGAGTTTCTAGGTAACGCTCACTTCCCACCAAACAACATGGAGTATAAAATGCAAAACAATATAGGCAATTTAAAAAGCTGTTCTCAGAGAATATCAATATATAGTTGCATTCTAGGTACAGGTTCACTTACATACTGTACAAGAATTACATTATTAACAACAATAACAATAGCATGCATTCGAGCTGGCATGAAGTCCAAAACTGTATGAACAATTATAGATGAAGTCTGCTGTCTGTACACATGTCTGTACACGCTTCAGTGAAAGCAACATTAGACATGAGTCACTAAGGAGATTGCTAAATCTAAACCTAAATTATTGGAATTGGGTTAAGAAATGTTTAACACAATATTAAAACTTCATGGACGGAATGTGATCGGAGAAAAAAATTGCTTTATGAAGTAAAAAAAATCAATAGTAGAAATAACAGCTATGTTACTAATTATGATAAGTACAATAATTTCTACATGCACAATGTGACGAGAGCTCACAAAACCACTTGTTAGTGAGACTATTCAGGAAAAAATGTTTCCATTTGCTAGAGAATGTAAAGATCGGAATCTGGAGCAATGAAAAAAGGTCATGTGGTCTGAATGCGTCCAGGAGCCTGAGGAATCATTTTTTACATGTAAGTTGGCCTGCCACATTGCATGCCATAGTCAAAGTCAAAGCCGGTCGAGCGACATATTGAACTGTACGACTCATTTTTTTTGGCCAGACGGTGTAGTGTATTATGCCTGGATGTTTTTTGATTATGACAATCATCTTGTACACAGTGAAACCACACCCATCTCTGATTTATACAGCAATATTTTATTACATCATTTAATTATCACTACAGATATCCTCAAGCAACAGATGCGAGTATGTCCAGAAAGCTTATTCCATCTGAATAATACTTTAGTTGCCCCCAGAAAGTTGCTAATAACTCATTTATCTCCAGTTCACTGAAGACCTGTGCCTCGCTATTTTCTCCTGCAGTGCTCCACATGCACAGTGTGTTGATCCTGCGAGCTCAGCAGCAGGGACTGAGCTGTAATTGAAGCCATTAGCAGCAGTGCAGTGTGGTAATGGCACATCTGAGCCCTTTCTCCCACCCACCAATGCAGCCATTAATCAAAAGCATTGCTGCCAGGGCCAAACCCAGGCCTACCGCACGGCTCAGTCGCCCTGTCCCAGTACCCCACCAGGAGCTTTAGTACGCAAGCGTGTTTTCCGCTTTTAATTGTCTGATGGTGGGGAAGAGGCAGGGTGGCAAAGCAGAGTTAGAATTAGTGTTGTAGTTGATTACTGGTTAATGATAACTCTTAACACTCATTAGGCTCCATGACCACTATTTCTCACATCCTACAGCAACAAATAATATAAATCTAAAACATTTGATATTTACAGAAAGGTTCGATTTGGAATGACAGAAGTTTGGAAGAAAGACCACCCTCTTTGTTCTCATTAACTCTCTTTATATTTTGTATCACTGTTTTTTAGTTCCCTGAACTCTAATGGAAGGTTTTTTTTTGTTACCCTTACAGTCCTACAGTCACGCCTTGTACCACCTTATTAAAAGTTTGAGTCTGATACTCTCAAGTATAGAGAAATATGGAATTGTACTGATTTGGTATCAGATAATGGCGGCAAGATGGCTTTGTGCACTGTCTCCTTGCACCTCCGGGTCCTGGGTTTGATTCCTGCATCTGGCCTGTGTGCATGGAGTTTGCATGTTCTCTTCTTGCTTGGTGGGTTTCCTCTGGGTTCTCCAGTTTCCTCCCACAGTCCAAAGACATTCAAATTCGGCTAATTGGTGTTTCCAGTTGCAAATGAATGTTGACCAGAGGTCCTATCACGGTCGTACAAAATGAGAATAAATTATACAATTGGCCTCCACGATCCCTGGTTGGACTACAGAGGTTCCTAGATGGATGGATGGTATCAGATAATGGTCAAAGGATGAAACTGAATATAATTTTTTGGTCAAAGTTGAACAATTTATCAAGCAAATTTTCATATATATATATATATATTTTTTAAATTTTTTTAAACTGTGCAACAATTAAACAGCAAAATCATCGATTTGTCTTACTTTTTTTTCTTTTTGGATTAATGCAATTTCTGTATTTCTCTTCTTAAAATAAGGAACTAAGAAAGCAGAATAAAGTAAGTATACAGTGTGTAGCAGTTTGGGAAATTTTGCCAGATCACACTGGGATAAATT
This sequence comes from Clarias macrocephalus, assembly GCA_011419295.1. Classification (NCBI taxonomy): domain Eukaryota; kingdom Metazoa; phylum Chordata; class Actinopteri; order Siluriformes; family Clariidae; genus Clarias; species Clarias macrocephalus. Next base: position 34,110 of record JAAGKR010004311.1, on the reverse strand, counting down.
CTTGGAAAGAGTCAAACCTCAGTCTTGGTCATAGCGTACTTTGACAGACGTAAATAGATTTCATAAAGGAAAAAGATTTAATTTACATTTTTATCTTCTAGTCTAACAAATGTGGTGGTAAAAACATGGAAACAGGGATTTGTAATACATTTAGTACATTTAGGATGTTGGGACACCGTTGGTATTACAGTAGATCTGTTCTGTCAAAGTGCACATGATGCACATTGAACGCTGTGCAAACACCATATTACAATACAGTCATTTGGGAGTACTTTGTGGTCATTTTTCTGAAATATTATGTGTAATATTTTCACAAAGGTAACGTTACAACACCAAGAGATGCGTGATATGAGATACACACGCTGTGTGTGGGAAGCTGTTGTGTCCAATTAGAATTCTAAATCCTGTTAGTAACAGAGCATGGACGTGATCGGACCTTGTGTAAATCAATGTTAATCGGCATAAATGCTCTGAATAAAGGTTACGGTTTCGTTGCTTAGAGGTTATATTTGCAACAGTGTGTTTGTCTCATTTATATAGACCCATATATATATTCATATATGTTTCAGTTCGGATCGTTCATTCTGTAGAGCATTTATGAGGTCAGGCACTGATGTTACACAAGAAGGCCTGGCTAATCTCCGTTCCAGTTCATCGCAAAAGTGCTTGATGGTTGAGGTCAGGGCTCAGTGTTAGGGCCAGTCAAGTTCTTCCACACCGAACTCATCAAACCATTTCTTTATAGTCTTTGCTTTGTTGGAATAGAAAATGGCCTTCCCCAAACCGGTACCAGAAAGTGAAAGTGGAAAGTACAGAGTTGTCTAAGATGTCTTTGTATGCTGAATATTTAAGATTGCTCCTCACTGGGGATAAGGGACCTTTAACAGTTGAACACCTGAATTCAATAATTAACAGGTTTGGCCTAATACTTTTATTTTAATATAGTGTATAAGACTTTGATTTGATTAGATTTTCTTTCCATTTTTCATTTTTGCATCTCACACAGTATGGTACAGTAATGGTAATTTGGCGATACTAATAGGATTGTTGAAAGAGCCGCTGTGTTCTTGCAATTGAAGATGCTTAGTAAAGGGAACGGAGGGGGTGTGTGTAGGCAGCTGAGCAGCATGCCACATCGGTCCTCCATGTTTTCATGAGTCATACTGTCTATATTAACATCTGAAAAACCCCTGAATGCTTTCTCTCACACAAACACACCTCCTACAAAGGTTACTCGAGCACAAAGTGCAATCTAGGTCATGTTCACAGAAGATGTGTGAGAGAGTAGCGCCTCAGGATCTCCACAGCTTTCTCCTATACGGCATATGTAGACATTTATGCTTCTTTGTCGATCAGCAAACTGAACCGTCACTTGACCCGTGTCCCTACTGAACCATGTCCCAAACCATGTGCCTTTGACAAATGAAGAATGATGTTAAAAGACATGGAACAGATCGCCAAAAAGTAATATAAGGGAACGTATGCACAGTGCAGTAACATGCATGACACCAGTGTCAAAACGAGTTCATTATGAGTGTGAGAGAACTACGCCATGTGTGTTTACAAGGAAATGCCAATGATATTTTGTAAAAAAGGTTAGATTTTGCTAAGAATTAAAGTGAATTTCCTCTATGTATGGAGACTTTGGGGACAGCCTTGTTCTATAAAAAGTGTCATCTAACAGGCATCTCTTTCACTTCCTGTATTGCTCAAACGCAACGAAAGAGGGAGGGCGGAGCGGGCTGAGAAGAGAGGAAGAAATCACCACAATCGCTCCCCACTTCCTATCTGTATCTGTTCCATGACTCGACAGATCAGGGAAGTGGAAAGTGTGTGTCTGTGCGTTGCTGAAATTAGCCCAAACCCAAACTGTCAGTGCTATTTTTTGCAGCTGTGTGTAAATCTGTATGTTAGTAAATCCGCCACATTGCCCAATCAGCTCCATGATGACAGCATTACTGTGGTCACCTATAATAACCGAGTCTCACCAGCCAATCAGACAGAAGTGCAGAAAGTGAAAGCACAGGCTATTGTTTTCCTGTCAATCGTCTAAGCACACTGAGTTGATTCACCTCAAGGTCAAGTCTGAAAGCCGAAGAAGCTCGAAAACTCTCGGTTGCAGTCTACGGTTCATATGCCGTGCTGTATCGTTATGACTAGGCTCACCCAAGTAACTGGTCTTAGGCCAATCCTTATCCAACCCGTAGCTTGATGAAACGGGTGTTTAAAAGAAGGCAGGCAAAAGGTAGCGTGTGAATAGCATGAAAGCTTTTTTGAAGTCACTCCACCCTGTTAACTCTTCAGCGTTAGTTGTGTGTTCAGCTGATGTAACCCAGGCATAGTGAAGTCCTGACACATCGATCATGAATCACAACAGCTGCTTTAATGTTTATGGGGTCATTGCTCTCGTGTTAGCGGGCTAAAAAAATCCAGCTAATGACTTCTAAGATAACATTTCTCCTGTCCAACAAATTCCATATTAGGACTTAAATGAGGGTAATGTAATTGTTACCAGAGTATCTTGTAATATACTTTACAGTGTATTGGAAAGCATCATTTTATATTGAGTGGGAGACAAGAGGTTTTGTGCATTTTCTCCCATATTAAAGCATTTTTCTATTGTCTTCCATCACAACCAGATCAAATAGAGAATAGAAAAAAACGGAAATGAATTATATTAAAATATAAAGGGGTGTGACAGAGAAGTGACAAATTCCTGTATTTTTGTCACGTGACCCACTAATGATCACAATGTCACCTTGAATTAAAATGTGGTGTATACATAATGAAGACACACCTATCCCCATCACTTATCCAGCACGAGACGATCATAATTACATAGCAGACATACCCAGGAACAGTTCTGTGACTAGCTACATCTGTTTCTCCCAACCTGTGATGGTGGATGAAAGGGCGCTCTTGATGTTCATTGGGTCTAGATGGCTCCTGCGTGGCACTGCCACTCATCTGTTAATATCTTGTAATGGTCAGACGTGTGTGTGTGTGTGTGTGTGTGGTGCCCCGATAACGGAAGGGTCAGACGGGGCTCTGTATGTGAAGAGGCGGAACATTATCTCCTCTAGTTCTCAGACCTGAAGGCCTAAAGGTCACCTGACCTCATAATGCCAGGTCCCCTTACTCCATCTCTCACACTTAATCACCATAGGACTGGACACACTGTTCTCACACACTTACCTGACTCCCAGAATCTTATAATTGAGCGAAAAGCAGGACATAGTCCGGGCTTATTATTTTCATCTAAACACCACCTGTGCCCTTCGCTGTGTCACACATCTCAGCTCTGGCTCAGCTCTAATGGAAGGCTGTGAGATGGTAATTGTACCGGTTAGGGCAACAGGAATTGTGACAGTCGCTATATTAATACTGGCCTTCCTCTCTGTGGGTGAGCATGACCTTTTTAAGTCTTTTTTTTTTCTTTTTCTTCTTTTCTTTTTTTTTCTTTTCGATTTGTATTTTTAAACTCTCCCACATGTATTTGCATGCAAACATATACACGCGACCACATATACATACACACACACACAGACGATACTGTTCGTTCCAGGATGTGGCCTGTGTTCTGTGAGTACAACGACGGGCTTTCCCTTTTTCACCGCTGCTGCATTTCCGTCTCTGATCAGTGTTTTCATGTGTGTTTGAGACACAGATAAAGTGGGTGAATGAAATTGTCATAGAGATTTAACCACTTCTAATTCGGGCATCCTCATAACCTCATCTTTTATCTCTGTTCTGTTTGAGGGAAAAATTGATTACACGCCGCTGCTTAGGATTTTCCAGTCGAATTAAAAATTAGCTTTACGCTGCAGATATTTCACTAGAGTTAAAGTTATCATTTATCATATTTTATCACAGGAATGTCTTTCTGCATAAATAAACAGAGAAAATACAGCTTTTTTGGAACATGTCAGTTCCAAATGTGTGTGTATGTGTGTGTGCGTGTGTGCAGTTAGCTACTAGAGAAGAGGAAGATAAGGATAAGATAAGATATTTTCAAGATAAGATATTGTCATATCAGCCAGAGCAGGGACTGGTATGTACCCAATTGTCCTGCCAAAAAGCTCTCGTTCGCCTGTTGCCATCTAAAGCACCACGACAGCCTGAGCATTTATTTTAGTCAAGATGTGATCACAGTATTTCAGGGTGCAGAGAATCTCTATGACCTCCCCCCTACACACACACACATACACAGAATACACATCAGGGGGAAAAAATCCCGCTTTTAGTTTGGTGACTGAGATGGCATGAAGCATTTAGAGAATATTAAGTGGGTCTTTTGGACCAATTCAAAACAAGTCTCATTTCACCTTAGCAACGGTTCAATCCCAACCATGACCAAGCTACCACTGTTGGGCCCTTGGTCCTCAAATGCTCAGATGTATAATGAGACTGTAAGGCAAGGGCGTTAAAGGTGGTGAAAGGTGTCTGCAAAATGGCAGAAATGTTATGCTAATATTCTCAAAAAAAAAAAAAAGCATTTTGACTGTTTTGAGATTGTTATTAAATGATATTGAGCTCTGTGTCTCTGTTTCCACCATCATTATGATTTTTGTCATAAGCTGCATCTCAAATCAAAATCCAGAACATCAGCAGAGGTTTGAAGGCCACATGGGAGGGTTTGAAAACTCAAACACTAACTGTAATATGAAAACCATCCTTGAGTCGGTCAGTTAGGGTCAGGCATTTAGTCAGTGTCAATCAGTCAGTAAGTATCACATATGTGTCAGTTAGTGTTAGAGTCAGTGTGTCAGTCCATCAGTCACTCTGTATTAGTCAGTCAGTGTCAGTCAGTCAGTCAGGGTCAGTCTGTCAGTCAGTGTGAGTCAGTCAGTGTCAGCCTGTCAGTCACTCTATATTAGTCATTCAGTGTCAGTTAGTCAGTCAGGGTCAGTCCGTCAGCCAGTCAATCAGTGTGAGTCAGTCAGCCAGTCAGTCAGGGTCAGTCTGTCATCCAGTCAGTGTCACGTAATCAGTCAGTGTCAGCCTGTCAGTCACTCTATATTAGTCATTCAGTGTCAGTTAGTCAGTCAGGGTCAGTCCGTCAGCCAGTCATTTAGTGTCAGTCAGTCTGCCAGTCATTCTGTATCAGTCAGTCATTCTTTGTTGGTCAGTCAGTGTCAGTCAGTCAGCATTATTTAGTCAGTTAATCAGTCAGTTAATCAGTCAGTGTCAGTGAGTCAGTCATTTAATCAGTCAGTCAGTTTCAGTTGGTCAGTATTGATTTATCCTCCATATAGTGATATTTTCATTTTCCTGATGAAACCCCCTGGAAACACCCTTTGAGGCTCTCCAGAACAGTGTGAGGGGTTGCTTAAAAGATATTTGGAAAAGAAAAAAAAATCTGACATATTTGGAAGTTTAAGTGGAATTCACAGTTCTGGGGAAGTGTATAAGCATAGAAGCAATGTGTTTTATCAGCTCTGTTAAAATGTGATTTGTATCTGTTTATTCCAAAGTAGGATGAATAATTTTAGTCATCTTCCATCTCTATTTATGCTCAGATTCAGTTCCAAATATGGTGACCACAACAGAACGATCATGTGACTGAAACACTACGGAATTTACTATGTGTCTAACCCTTTGGTTTATAAAAAATGTTGCCTAGTAAAGAAAAGTCAGCTTATTAAGTTGTACATTTTTCTCACTCTCTTTAGGAAACTGGGATCCTCAAGCATTTGTGAAGAGGTTTGGACTTGTCGGTCCCGTCGCCTCGATCCAGTTCCTTACTCAGAATTTTAATGATTAGATGATGATGCCGTACATCTGACTCTTAGCTTACGCTTCGTGCAACCATGCACCCATCAGCATCATTAAAATAAATTTTTTTTTTAATGTAATGCTTTTCTTCCAGATTAATGTAGGTCATGGATTTTCTTAAGTTTGTTGTGCAAGGAATATTAAATGGATATTTGGAAATAGGATTTAATTTCTTGATGTACAATCAAAACCTGTATTTTAGGGTATTTTAGGATGTTTAATCTGCCGTGAGAGTGTCATAAACATGTTGAATAAACTTGGGCAATGAACTCATCAGTTTTCCTTGGGGAGTGTGTAATGATGCTCTGCAATGGTCAGAAATGTGGAAACTACAAAACCACAAATTGTATTTATACACATTTCTGAGGCAGTGTATTTAGCATTTATTTGCATGCTGTACTAATAGGAGAGGTTGAGTATTCACACACACACACACACTCGCTACTTTTTTTAAACTCTTCTGCCACTCTTGCATAATCCACCCCTCACTTCCAGGCCACAGCAGCGGTGCATTCCTTTTTCTCTTTGCAGGCAAACTCCTCCAGTTGCACTGCTGCCTCGTGCTCTGGTTCGGGGCTTTTTCAACTCGGGGAATTTGTTTGAGACATCCAAGCAGAGCAATAAATGACTCTAGGAATGGGTGAGAACGATAAATACTGGCTACTAGCACTGTTTGGAGAGAGAGCGTGTGGAAATATCTGTGTAGAGAGGAAATACGTCAGGCCCAATAGAGGAAGAAGGGGGGGGGGTGAAACCGACACCACAACTCAGCCGGAAGTCACAATGGAACTACGACTAAAATACTCTCACAGCTACTTTCGGCCAGACGGTCCTAGAGTAACAGGAGGGGCACAAGTTCACAACTTTTTTTTTTCTTTTTTTTTCGTAATGGGAAAGAGAAGTGTCATATTTGTGAATGCGATAGTCAAGTTTCCACTGTGAAGTTTCTGTCTTGCATGGCCGAGTAATTTTATGTTTATATTCGGCAACAAATTTGCATGAAGCGCTATTTCAAGAAGAGTTTGTCTAATAATGTAGTGTGAATTTATATCAGCAGATGCAAAGGTTTCCAAACCTGTCTGCACTGTTTTCACAACATGAATACAGACGGATAGGGATTTTCTAAAAAAAAATTTTTAATCAAACACGTGTACATGTCGTTCTGGTACAATGTTCTCATCAATGATATAGTTGTTGTCTTTTAGTCGATTATTTTCCAATAACACCACACCCCAAAGTGCTTTATTCTTTCTATTTCAAATAAATAATGACATTTGTTTGTATCAATTTATATTTACAAGTAGAGTGCCCTGAAATCAGATTATCCTCAGCCTCACATTTTTTCTTTCCCTCTCTTAAAGTTAATTAAAAAATAATAAATAAAAAAATAATTATATATATATAGCGGCAGTTCTACCTCTAAAACTGTAGATTCCCATAAGCGCTGAGTAAACGTCTACTCACCATTTGGTTTGAATCTGTGGCAAATCCACCTTGTGTATATTATAGTATAGTATAATATAATATAATATAATGCCAGGAGGCTTAGGGCACAGGACGGTGGTACACCCAGGGTGCCAATTCATCGCAAGGCACACACTCACACACTACGGCCAATTTGGGAACACCAGTTAGCCTAACCTACATGTCTTTAGACTGTGGGAGGAAACCCGGAGTACCAGGAGGAAACCTACCAAGAAGAAAAGATGCAAACTCCATGCACACAGAGACGCCAGGCCGGGAATCGAACCCAGACGGTGCAAGGCGACAGTGCTAACCACGACACCACCATGCCACCATATTAAATATATATAAAAAAAACTGACCAACATAATTTCAACATCAACATTCTTAGAATTTTTTATACAAAAAATGCACTACAATTGGAATTCTGTTTATTTAAGTAAAAAAAAAAAAAAAGCTTTCCTGTGTAGATATGTAAAAAAATTAATAAATAAATGCTGGAAATGGAGTATTGGTTTGCATTCCACTGTTGTGTCTCAGAGGAGCATCTCTATCAATACTCCACATGTTTGGAAACAAAGGGCTGGATTTGGAAAAGCAACTTTGATGTGCTAATGATCAATTCAGGTTAGTGGTGTGATTGACTTGGGTATTGTACACACACGCATTCACTCACACACACACACACACACACACACAGTTCTCCCCAGCTGCACTGCACATGTACACTTCATCATGCAAATGTATAAAGATATATCTCATTCGCTTTTTATCTTTGATCCTCTGCCAGTATTTAGATTTTTGTGACCTCATTGTAAACACAAGACCTCAAATAGCTTCGTTCGGTTCAGTTCTCAGACACAATTAACCAGGCCTCATGTTTTTATATCTTGGTGGGGACCAAATTTAGACATACAAGTAACTTCTCTGGACAAGACAAGCTACTACGGTGGTGAGACTCTTAGCTGCAGTAGAACATTTCGATGAGTTTTAGAAGAAGCCGTACGCTCGTGTGTGACGAGACGATGCTTGCCGAAGTGGCTCGGAGTTATCCACAAGAGATTCAACTGTCTGTGGGGACTGTACACACAATCGTTCACAATTACCACTTGCACTTGCAGCTCGGTTATTGCCACATTCCCCGTACAGTCCTGATCTCCATCCAAGCCATTTCAACATGTTTGAGCCATCAAAGGAGTTCCTGGGACGCCGGCGTTTCAGACGTGAAGCAGGCAGTCAGATCATGGCTCCTTGAAACCTTTCTACCGTCATGGTGTCCAAGCACTAGTGAAACCCTGGGATAAGTGCATCAGTGTAGCAGATTATATAGAGAAATAAAAGGAGTTTTTACTCTCAGAACTGTGTTTTGTTATTTGTTATTTTATTTTTTAGCCCGTCCTCAAGTGAGGGTTGGCCGCAGTTCCAGGCATCCTGGTCTCGATCTGCTCTTCACTGTCATTGCCACTTTACAAGTCACGGTTTGTGAATGGTAGAATAATGGCTGAAATGGCATTTCCTTGTGACACACTCTCACCCTTCACTCCATTACACACCTGTTCAACTTCTCGTTAACACAAATATCTAATCAGGCAATCATGTGGCAGCAACTCGGTGCGTTTAGGCATGTAGACATGGTGTCAAGACGATCTGCTGAAGTTCAAACCGAGCATCAGAATGAGGAAGAAAGATGATTTAAGTCACCATTGAACATGGCATGGGTGTTGGCGCCAGACGGGCTGGTCTGAGTATTTCTGAAACTGCTGTTCTAACTGGGATTTTCACACACAGCCATCTCTAGGCTTTACAGAGAATGGTCTGAAAAAATATAATATTTTGGGTGATAATGCCTGATTGTAGTCAGAGGTCGAGGAGGACAATGGTCAAACTGGTTTGAGCTGATAGAACGGCAGCAGTTATTTATCGGTTATAACATCAGGAACATCTCATTACAAATGAGCATCTCTGAGCAATCAACACATCCAACCTTGAAGCAGGTGGGCTATAGCAACAGAAACCGAGGCTGCAATTCAAATTCAAAAGAATCTGACAATAGAAAATTTGAAACACGTTGACTGGTCTGATGAGGCGCAGTGTCTGCTGCGACATTCAGATGAATTTGGCGTAAACAATGTGAAAGCATGGATCGATCCTGGCACAAAAAAACACTCAAATTGACGCAGTTCTGAAAGCAAACCGGTCCAACCCAGTACTAGCAAGTGTATTTAATTAAGTAACTCGTGATATAGGGTTTGCACATTTGATCTGTATAGTTTAATTATTATCCAGCCATCACAAGCATTAATATGACCTGCCACGTCTAGACACGGTTTAAACTGAAACACCGTGACCAATAACTCAGAGGTGCAATAAAAAAAAGTACTCCGTGTATTCAGTTTATATTTAAATATGCTATTAGATAAAGGACAGGAAAGTCTATGTCTGTAATATTAAACATGTGTAAATAAACCACGAATGAATACTCACCTGTTTGTCCAAAACATTGGAGTAAACAGACATGGTTCAATATGAGTTGTATTGGAAATGGTTTTTCATCAGTGTATTATGTCGCATGCCAGCCATTGTTTAACTCTTATTTATTGCTACATTGAAATCTTTATACCTAGTTGTGTAATCAAGCGTCCAGGGCTTGGCTTGGGGGCAGCATTAGCGACGAGGAACAGCCGTTTGAATCGGCCTGAATGCAGCCTGGAAAGAAACACAACTAATTTGATTATATGCCCATGGTTGTTTTGAATTTTTCCGGCACCTCGCTCAACAGATCTGTGACAGCAGAGCAATTCCATGGAATCCCTGTATGCAAAGTGAGCCAGGGAAACCCGGCAGTCAGAAACAATGCCGTACTGACTGAATGGCACAACCATCTACACAGGAGCCACCGGAACGACTGTTCATTGACTCGTTGCAAGCACTGCGATATAACTCAGCATCATGTGTCTGAGGGAAAATTTGTCTTGTGTGTCTTAACTTTCCATTTCTGGCCCTATTAATAAGTTTGCCATGTTAGAAAGTACCCCCATGTGAATAGTATACCTGCCCAGATGGAAATCCCTCATGCGTTCCCCTCTTCGAGGGGAACAGGATGTATGTAGACCGACTTCAAGTTAAAGATGCATTGACGGAGAGTTTAATTCTTTTATCTTTAGTAACAGCTTTATTTTGGTCTGGAGTCTGGAATGCTGGAAATACCGGAGGTGGGAATACACCATGGATGGGAAAGCAGTTCATTGCAATTTGACGAGACCCTGTGTAGCAATGCATTTATGGGGTTGAGAAGGAAAAAAGCCACTGAAAGAACTTGAAAGAAATCTATGTGAAATTTCCTCAAGCTTAGACCACTGGAAAAATATGAGGTGGTCCATTTTTTGAACCAACATGACATGGACTCTCAGTAGGTTCCGTCATCACCTGCGTACATGTAAAGCAGCATGAAAGACCGAATAAGGGCGATACAATTTAGTAAGCCTCTGCGATTATACTCTACGCTTCTTTTTGTGTTCGCATGAATGAGAAATGTGTAAACCTGAAAGTGGCGTTCGGACAAGAATCTGGCCAAACTAACCTGATTTCTGGAGAAGCATCACATTTCTGCCTGCAGGACAGTAAAGTATTCAAGAAGAGGTCCTCCTCAGGAGAAGACAGAAGTGACTAGCTTTAACAAGTGAGAATTATGCCCAGGAGGCAAAGCCACCCAAGACAAGCCTGAGAGAATAACATTACAGTATAAAGCAAGACTGTTTCACCCACAGGCAAAGCCAAGTCTAGAAAGGCATTCTGATAGGAGTGGACATGGAAAAAAATTAAAGAGGAGATGGGCTCGCAAGTGTGAATTTGTTCTCAGCACAGACAGAGTGAGTGTTATGGCACGTTTGCCAAGCTCTACACGTCATGGCATCAGGCAGTGGAAGAATAAAAAAAAAAAGAAAAAAAAGAAAAACGTTCTACTTCCTCTGTTTTGGTCTATAAAAAGTATTATTCAAATGATCAAGCCTCCATTCTCACTTTCAGTGTTTGCTGCCATGCTGCTCCAACTGCCACCCAACTGGTGCTGCCAATGGCCTTCCTTCTTCAATATGAATGAAATATCTGTGAAATGGAAAGAGCTACCAAGACGGGCATGCATGCCAAGTGCCGGTTTCTGGCATATCCAGAGTTCGTTCTTTTTTATTATTAAAAATAAATTAATAAAAAAATGCAACTATTATTTGATTCCTCTCACGAAAAGATGATGATCTTAGGATGAGTTGATGTAGAGATCACGATCCACAAAAAAAAAGCTAATTTGTTGTGCAGTTTGTTGCTTGAGATTGCTTTCTCGGCCACATAAAAATGAAATAACACTCGCATCCTGATCGGATCGTAAAATGTTTCTGGTCGTAGGGGGAGATGGAGAACCCATAGGAATCCCCTGATGACAAATCCTGCTGTGTCATGCTAATCTTAACGCTATCACCTACACATGTTACAGCCCGCCCATACGGTGGCAACGAGCCACTGGATTCCCCCGGTGTATGTGCATTTGTGTGTGTGTGTGTGTGTGTGAGCTGTTTCGTGTCTATGTTTACCACGGCCCCTGATACACTCATGATTCAGACCCCTCTCCCACTCACTCTATTTTCGCTTCATTAGGGCCAAGTCTCTTGCGTCTAGTATCTGTATTAATGTCAATTGCCAAGGCGATTAATTTCAGAGATAGGGACGGTGCGTAGCGATTCTGGCAACACGTCCGCTGTGTGGGATTAACTAGGCCAGGTGGAGGTAAAGGTCATTTAAATATAGGGATTGTACCATTTAATGTGATGGGGAAAATATTACAGAATAGATCCGCTTTAATTGGCTGAGTGGAAGAAGATTTCCAGCAAACTAAAATTTGTAAAGGTTCATTTATATAAACTCTGGATAAGCAACTGACAGCATTTATCTCCTGCAGTGACAGCAGTTTTCTCCTTAATTCTTAACCATTAAAGATTAGTTTGGCTATAAAGGGGACCGTGGTATTGTATGACAGCTGGGTTTGACAATGATGCTTTACGTTATTCTTTGTGATTCTAAAATAGAGGCGTGTGAATGACTGTTAGCCCACTTAACACCACTTACACAAAATATTTGACCAATCCTGCCCACGCTCCCACGCGGATTCATTTTGATTGTGATATTTTAAACAACCAGTATTTCTTAAACGATAAAACAAATTAGTCATTTAAACCATCAAGGCTCTGATAACACTTACGAGGAGGAATGAATGACAGCTCAGTGGCAGCCGAGTTAATGCAAGCGGCCTTACTTTACGTCTGACCGCCCGTGCTAAAGTAAAAACTCTGTACTGATCACGTCTCCATCCGTTCATGGATAACCTTTCTTTTTTTCATAATTGATTTTTTTTTTTTAAGTCATCGCTTAATTTTTATCTTCTAAACTGCTTATCCTTTATAAGGTGGCAGGAATCCTGGAAGCTACACCAGGGAACTTTGGGCACAAGGCAGGACACACCACACACTCATTCCCATTGTACAGGAGCAACACCAATGAAACTTATCTGCATGTCTTCGGACCGCAGGAGGAAACAGGAGTATTCAAAGGAAACCCATCATGCACAAACTCAAACGTGCACACAGACCCGAGGCGGGAATCGAACCCTCAACCCTGGAGGTGTGAGGCCACAGTGCTTACTATAGCGCTTTCTAAAAAAGGCTTTTTTTTCCCTGTCTTATCTATCAGCCTCTCTGTGTAGATCTGCTACAGATGCTGATGTGTTTATGCAAATTATTTAACTGTTATTTATGTAAAGTATTATGTCAATTATTTATATAACACTCCTGTGGAGCACAGTGGCAAAGATGCTGGGCTTCTAAAGGAAGACTGTGAGGTCAAATCCCAATGCTGTTGCTGAGCCCTCGGGCTCGGGCAAGGCCCTTAACCTCTAACTACTCAAAAAAAAAAAAAAAAAAAAAAGAAAAGAAAAGAAAAAGAAAAAAATTATAAATTTTACTCGTTTTGCGTAAGAGTTTCTAACATGAGTTTGATTGTCATTTATAAACTTAAGTCATGCAAATGCAGACACAGCTTTTTTTTTTTCAAGCATTGATCAGAACGATAGTTTTCAAGTGTTTTCATCTGTTCCGGTGAAATACTTCGGTATGGACCACAAATATGCGACACGTTGTGGCGAGGCCACAGCTCCAAACTAGACAAATAGTTAGGAGCAAGCAGATTTTTATTTTTTATTTTTTCTCACCTGATTAAAAATTGATGTATGCTGGGCTAAAATCATAGTTCTGTCTGTAAAATGTCAGCGAGCAGATGATTGTGGCATGGAGGAGAGTTTGAATTTCATCCCAGTTAGGTAGAAGATATTTGTTTGGGAGCGCAGGAGCTTGTTGAGGCCTTGTTGAGACACTGGTAGCCTGGGCTCGATGGCAGTGCTCCCGGGCCTCTAGGGGAAAAAGTAGGAACTTATTATTCTTCTGTGCATTGTTTCGGCCTATCGGTTGACAGGCTTGTAGCCGGCATGCAGATGTCAGCCTGATTTGCAGTCCAAATTGTAACTTTATCTCTCTCTCTCTCTTGCTCTCTCTCTCCGTATTGCATCAGCATCCGTTCCAGCGCATGCATGGCAGCCTGGAGTTTTACTCAGTGTCGATAATAAGAGTGGCTCGGTGCCTCACTGATTGGCCAGGCTCAGGAATGGAGAATTTTAGCCGGACACATGAGCGGTCTCGTGGGATTCTCCGGCCTCCTAATTGGACTGCGTACGGTGAAGTATGTCCATCCTCCACACAGCTATATATATAATAATGATTATTAGCATTGTGACATGTACTTTTACTTTTTTTTATTTGTTTGTTATTTACTTACTTATTTGTTTCTTTGTTTGTTTAGCAACAAATAATTTTTAAAAAAGTTATTTTTTGTATGACTTTGTATTTTTGTATCCAGACATATCTTCTACATCTGTACTGCAGCTCCTGGTTTATTTATTTATTTTTATTATTCCTTTATCTTACTCTAAATCAAAGTGCAACTAAACAGCAGACACTTTTTTTAAGTTAGTTTGTTCAACTTGAAACGATTAATAAACTAAGTTTATTATTTTGTAATTTTCTCCTCGGGACTTTAAGGAGATGAAATATGACCCATGACGTTTGGCCTCTGCGGTTCCTTTAAAGGCGGCAGGTTCCGATCTCTTTTCCACCAGGTCGCTCAGGCGGAAGCGCGCTGACCAAATAAGGGCAGCGAGGAGGGCGGAGCCGGACATCACCGCCTTACATGGACTTTCCACTTCAGCGTGGTGCGCGCGGTCAAAGCCGAGCGCGCTGATTGGCTGTGCGTGCTCGCCGTATTTACAACTCAGATTTTTTTTTTCTTTTTTTTTCCGCCAGTGCCACCGGCTCTCTGTGTCTCTGTCTCTCTGCGCGTCTTCGCACTCACTTACCGATAGGCTTCAGACGGGCTTAAGAAATCGGTGTGGGTCGCGGTGTGTGTGTGTGTGAGAGATTAAAATCTGAAGAGTGGAAACTTTATTTTGAGCAGCAAACACAAACTTTTCCCCTTTGCTGCATGTTGTGGATAATGAGTGCAACTTTGGCAAAGCAAGAAAATCAATGTAGAGAGGATGTAGAGAGAAATGTAGAAAAAATAATAATTATGTGTGTGTGTGTGTGTGTGTGTGTGTGTGTGTGTGTGCGTGTGTGTGTGTGTAATATAAATGAGCTTAAATTAAATCTTTATGCATTAATCCATTATCCTTATCCATTAATGCTTTAAAGTTAAAGTTATATTTTCTTACACACACTCACACAGAGCCTCTTTGAAGGAGGTAAAAAGTGCAAAAGTTATTTATTGTTATATTAATCAATTTCTCTTAAAAACAGAACTGGTCAACCCATCCTTAAACATTCACAACACAATATGCGCTCATGCACCCATCCAATCAAACCAGATAAAACCCCCGAAGTAACGCAAAGCAAAACCTGCGCAATAAGAAAGGGAATAAAGATTCCTTCCTTCTTTCCTTCCACCCTCCGGGCTTCGTCCCAAACTGCGCGCCGCGTCCTGAACTGAGCAGAACAGGACAGAACAGAACAAGTGCGCGTCCTAAAACGGCGTGCGGGCTGGTTTGCATGCTGCGGTTTCGCGTCGCGGTTTGGGACGCGGCCCCAGGGCGCGCTAACCTTCCACTACGAGGTGCTTCCATTGTGACGTCGCGCCCGTAGCGGCCACAGTTTTTCTTTGTGTCTCCATATATGGTCATCTACGTCACGGGTTGGTTCCGCCCCCCCGGTTTTAACGAGAAAAAGCGTTGGAGTTCCCTCGGCCGAGCGACACAGCGAGCGAGCAAGCCAGTGCACTTGTGCAATCATCTCCAACACCATCATCATCATCATCATCGCTGTAAAGAATTTAAAGACTTTATTAAACCAAATCAAAAAAGAAAGAAAGAAAAACAACAACAACAACAACAACAACAACAAAAAACGCAGAATGCAGAATTAGGGCACAATTAAAAAAAGAAAGAAAGAAAGAAAGAAAACAAGGACTGTGAAACGAGGCATCTTCATTCCGACTCGGGAACTTGGATACACTCATACTTAAGAGGATTGTTTTGTTGTTTTTGGTCGCGGTTGGTGTTCGGCTTTACGCGCGGAAGCCTGGAGACCGCGGGCGCGTCACAGCCCGCGCGCTGTCGCCGAACCGAGACACTTGCTTGAACTTGCTATGACAGGTAAACTAGCGGAGAAGCTCCCTCTTACCATGAGCAGTTTAATCAACGCCATACCTGACAGCCTGTACCCTGAGGAGGACATTCCCACTTCATCTATGAGCATCTTCACCAGCACGGACTCCGTCTCGCACTACTCGCAAATGAACACAGGTGAGTTCGCCTATAAAGCGCGCTGTGAGATATATATGTGTGTGTGTATATATATATATATATATATATATATATATATATACTGTATAGAAAGAAAGAGAGGTCTCATAGTCTCATAGATTCTGTTACTGATTAAATAACAGCTTCACTCGGTTTGAGTGTCAGGGTGGGGATGGATGCGCTTATAGTCGGGGCTTTTTATTCCCGGTAAGAGCGCAATGCTCGGGGTGCGAGTGGGAAAAAAGTGAACCCCTTTGTATCTCTCTCTCTCTCTCTCTCTCTCTCTCCGTGTGTGTGTGTGTGTGTGTGTGTGTTGGATGCTACCTGTTTGCTGTCTTCACTGATGCGGACATGGTGCTCAGTCTCCACTCGTGTCCACACATTAACACCCTGCGCCAGGTGTCCATTAAGCGCACGTCCTGTCGTTGGGAACAAGTTTTCACTGTATTATTATCGATACTCTGTAAGCACGTAGTTAATAATAATAATAGTAATATATTATCACGTGACAGGAGTCGGACGAGGGCATCCAGGTGATAATAGCATGCACGTGCTGAATTAACACCCCTACAGTACAGTACAGTACAGTGTGTGTGTGTGTGTGTGTGTGTGTATGTGTGTGCGTCTGTAAGCTGTTTTTTTTTTTGTTTGTTTGTTTGTTTGGTTGGTTGGTTTTATGAATTTTATTTTGCATTGTGGTTATGGATAAATTATGGATAAAGCTTTAAGGAATAATAGTCAGGGTGTGATTTGATTAATATTTCTACAGCGGTTAAATAAAAGCTAGATTATTAAATTAAATAAATATATTAAGACGCAAAAAATGTAGTCAAACGCAATCTGTTCGTATTATTATTATTATTATTATTATTATTATTATTATTATTGCTGCTGTATGACATTTATATATATATATATATATTTGTAATAAGTTATTTGTTTTGTTATTTCGGGCCCGAAATGGAGTCTAGCTGCCCTGGCGCGCGCAGGTGGGCGGTTTTTTTTTTTTTTTTTTGAGGGTGGGTGGGGGGGGGGGGGGCTT
>JAAGKR010004311.1:0-16919 GCA_011419295.1 Clarias macrocephalus | reverse complement strand
GGGGCTTGAACGCCTTACACGTGCACGAGGATCCGAATCCACCCTAAAACATTGCAACTTGCAACCTACCGTCTTCCGAGGTCTTATTTTATATAATATCGCAAATTGCCAATTTATGCACTAATGTAATCCCTTGCAGCGGGACATCATCATCATAATCATCATCATCATCACTGACCATATAAGGATGAGACCCAATTGTACAATGATCTGAACGATTTAGAAATTAGGAATTAGGCATGGAATGGACTATATATACGAAATTGTCATTGCTCACAAAAGAAAATAATTTGTCCAGGCTGCGGTAAGTTTCTTAATTAGTAATAATTAGACTATATAGTTGCACTTTGGGGGGAAAAAATCAACCCGCTAATTTTGATAGTAATATGAATAAAACTACTAATGATATGGTTAAAACCTAAATAAAAGAAAAAACACCTCGATTATGATGAGCATCTGCAATCTCGTTTTTTAACGTAAAAAAACAGCACAGAAATATATACTCCTGTTTTTATATTTAATTCTTGGTTTAATTGTTTAATACGCTTTTTTTTCTTCTTCTTTTTTTTTTTTTGGACGCAGCCCGAGTTATTTATTTATTTATTTATTTTTACTTTAACTCCAAGGATTTTCGGCAAAAACGAAGCTTCGTGTGTCTAATTTAATCACAACCCGAGCGGGTCTGACTGTGGGCTGGAGTGTGTACACAGTGCTGTATTCATGGGAATGTTAGACAGAGGTGAAAACGAAAGAAAAATCCAGTACTTATACGAATATATATTGGTTAATATAAAGCTGCATAATTTGTATTTTTAATACTTAACTTTATTACAATACTTTATTGTAATGTGTGCCCAAAGTAGGTGAATTAAATATAATGGATGAAATATCCATGGCTTAAAATAATAAGTCAGAATAAATCTTCTTTTTTTATATAATAATAATAATAATAATAATAATAATAATAATAATAATAATAAGTGCACAGATTATTATTATTATTATTATTATTATTATTATTATTATTATTATTTCTGTGTGTATTATCAGAGTCTTGGGTTTCAGTACTGAGTCAGCTCCACTTTGTTACACACATTAATATAAAGCTGCTTTAGCTTTAATCACACATCTCTCTCTCTCTCACACACACGCACACACAAACACACACACAAAACAGAGAGGGGAAAAAAAATCTCCAGTGTTAATTTAACACCTACAGTGTTTCATTCTTGTCCATCTGGACTTATAGAAGCACAATGAGTGTTAATTTGTCCTCATGTCATCCGTCACAATGAGGTTAAAAGTGACAGGAATGACACGTCCACATTCGATTCAATTAGACCTAAGTGAAATAAATACATGGTCGATCCAGGAATTATTCTCATGTGACAGATTGAATTCTTTACCTCAGAGAATGTGTCTGTTTTTGCCCACATACAGTATGTTTGAGTTGTGAATCGTGACTTCATAAATTCTATGGAACAGACAAATCCAGTCACATTGTAGGATTGTTTTATATATA
This sequence comes from Clarias macrocephalus, assembly GCA_011419295.1. Taxonomy (NCBI): domain Eukaryota; kingdom Metazoa; phylum Chordata; class Actinopteri; order Siluriformes; family Clariidae; genus Clarias; species Clarias macrocephalus. Next base: position 15,397 of record JAAGKR010004311.1, on the reverse strand, counting down.
TAAGTGGTACATTTTTTAAATCTTATGTTAAATTCCATATATATATATATTTCTAAAAACAAAAGTCGAAAGTAATAGATTCATGACCAGGTCTTGAAAAAGTGGTTTCAAAGAGATCTGCAGCAAGACTTAAGTAAATTGATGAGCTTCATATATAGATTGTGTGTGCCTGCGTGTGTGTGTGTGTGTGCGCTTCATATAACACACAGTTGTACAGGGATTCCTGTATCTTCTGGAGGACACGTTGTACTTTCGAACCTGAGGGAGGGAGAAATAGAGCGAGAAAGAGGAAAAGACTGAGAGGAGGAGGGGATAGTCACTACAGTATCAGTTCAGCCGACAAACTTTTGTTTTCTTCCGTCAAAGATCTGATTATTGTTATTCCTTTTTAATTGTTTGGAGCGAACTGTTAACAGAGGTATGGTGTAATAATGCATTCCTTAGCCAAGTTCAGAGTTCTTCTGTATTCCCTAAAGAGCAGGACGTATTTTTAATTAGCAACACCCAGTTGAAGAAATAATCTAAAAGATGGCTGTTTTAGAATTAAATGTAATTTTCTCCTCAGTTGACCTTTCTGCTTCTTCCTACAGATAATATCATGGACTTAGGAATGGGAGGTGAGAAGAGCAACAATGAGATCCCGTATGCTTCCAGTAGTTTTCAGTCCAGTCGAAGCGGGCAAACAGTTACGTATTTGGGAAAGTTTGCCTTCGACACCCCTCCTTCAGGCAGCATTGGCAGCTCTGGCTGGTGCCCGGACAACAACATCATCAGCCTGGTGAGTGCCGGCATCCTTGGTGTGTCCCCGTCACCAGGTTCGATCACCACTCAGACATCGTCATCGGGCAGCATGAGCGTCCAATCGTCAGACATTGACCAAGTGTATGCTCCACCCCTTGCCAACTATTCCGCCTGCGGTGACATGTACCAGGAGCAGGTGGCGTTCCACCACAGCCCTGCACCCTCCTCATCACTGTCCTATGCACCCTCCGAGTACCACAGTACCTCCAAAGCTGTGGACACCAGCCTCTTCTCCATGATCCCCGACTATAACCTGTTCCAGCACCAAGGTGGGGCGGGTGAAGCGGGTGCCATGGAACACAAACCTTTCCAAAGCGTGGAGCCCCTTCGGGTTAACCCACCACCTATCACGCCACTCGAGACCATCCGGGCGTTTAAGGACAAGCAGCAGCTGCAGCCGGGCTTCATGGACTCGCTGCAACAACAGGCTTCCCGGGCGCACCAACACTATCACCAGGCCCAAACCCTCAACCTTAAACCCGTGCGCCCTCGAAAGTACCCAAACCGTCCGAGCAAGACACCGGTGCATGAGCGTCCCCACGCCTGTCCGGCCGAGCACTGCGACCGGCGTTTCTCGCGCTCCGACGAGCTCACGCGCCACCTGCGCATCCACACAGGCCACAAGCCCTTCCAGTGCCGCATCTGCATGCGTTCGTTCAGCCGCAGCGACCACCTGACCACGCACATCCGCACGCACACCGGCGAGAAGCCTTTCTCCTGCGACTTCTGTGGACGCAAGTTTGCCCGCAGCGATGAGCGCAAGCGCCACGCCAAGGTGCACCTCAAGCACAAGGACAAGAAACCCGCAGAGAAGGCGGGCAGCTCGAGCGCCACAGCGACGGCGGCTACTCGTACGTCTCCACCAGGCTCCTGCGGGAGCAGCGGAGCCAGTGGGGCCAACGTCCTGACTGTTACCACGTGCGCATAGGACTGAGACTGGCACTAGTGTTTGAAAAGAATGAGGGAGGAAGAAACTGCCTTTCTTCTGAAAGGACTAGCAATTGACTCTTAGGAACTCTCTCTCTCTTCATGCATTAGTTCTTTGGTTACGATGTTTTTATAAGGTGGTATAGTCACATTCACGTTGCCCCTTTACCAGGGGTCGAGGGGACACACTAGTGTTTAATGGCAGGGAGCATAGCAGAGTGGGGTAGCAGCCGGTGGACAGTCAGGTCATCCCAGGGAAAAAAACAGGGCACTTTTTTTCCTTTTCTTTTTTTTTTTCGGGAAAAGCATTACAGGCTCAGGGAGTCCTAACTTCCGGCTCCGTGGACCGATACATTCCAGTGATAATACAGTCTGGGTCAGATTAGTAAGTTTTTTAAAAAAAAAATTAGTATAGAATACAATCTACACTTGGCATCAATTATTTTTTTACACCGTATTTCAGTTTGTCGATGGCTCATCAAATATGAAAAAGTGCAATTTAATTTCCTCAACTTTGTTAATACCTTTGTTTGCGCTGCACTTTGGTTCCTGTTTTTTTTTTTTTTCTAATACTGCTTGTTAATTATTTAATTGATGATATTTTTTTAAAAGGATGTGCCAAACCTGTTTTTGGAAATACTACGACCATCTTTTTGTGTGCGTGTTGTCATTCTCGTGAGTGTAGCAGGGATTATTGTTATTACTATTATTATTATGATTATTATTATTATTATTATAGTGAGGCTACTGAACGATCGGGTTTAAGGGCAAGCCTTGACTAAGACAGCACTGAAAGGCTCAGCGAGGTTGAGGATCAAGAGGGTGTATCTTGTGTAATAAGACTGCGTTATCTTCATATCAGTACAGTTAAGGGATATCTGTTACTGTTTTTTTTTTTGTTTTTTTTTGTAAACAGTAACAGGTTGCCTGTACAATATAACAAAAAATGTGTGTCTTGGCATCCGAGCTCACTAAGTGCAGTTTGCTTATTAGCATGAAATTCAGATACGATCCGCGGCGTTTTTACTTGGAGCACGTGATCTGGTAAAACCAAAAAAGCTACACGTGCTCTGTTTAATGCTGAGATCTGTGATCGTCCTGCCATTTCATAGTTTTTGTTTATTTTTATTCCTATAATAATAGTGATTAATATTTCTTTTCTTTGTTTTTCCAGTCTGTATGCCTGCATGCATCATGTGTTGGTAGTGTGTCTGGATTAGCACTGAGACAAAGGACATTTCCGCGAGCAATATGCGTGCATCTCGACCTCCCGTAACTGGGAGTCGAAAGAAGCGATGCGAAATGTGAAACCGTTCACGTCCGTCGTTATGATATTTACGTTTTTGTGTCACCGTCGTTGCTGTTGTGTTGTTGCTGATGGCTCTTGATGCTGAGTTCCCAGCGGTTTATCTTGGTACGTTCCGTGCGTCCTGTTCGCTCGAGAAAACGACCACAGCCAAAAACGATGGAAACAGCAGCCTTAGAGCATTAACGCACGGCTAACCCTGGACGCCGGCTTTCTGACTGAACTCAGCCATATGCATGCCATTAGAAATGTTTTTGGATGAAAACAACTTGGACATTTTATCGTTTTGTTTCGTTTATTCGTCTGTTTTGTCATTGTTGTTGTTTTTTTTTCTTTCCCTTTACAGCTCCGAGGGGCATCAGCAGTAACGTGGTATCTCCACGTGTTTTATTTGATTAGATTTTTTTTCTCCCTCCTACATGGAACACACTGAGAGATTCTGACTATCCTAGAGGGATGGTCTTTTGTACAGCCGCCTATATAAACACACGACTACGTGTTTTCTACTAAGAATGTACAGTTTAAAAGGAAAAGCAATGCGCTTCAGTATTACCGCGTGTTTCAATGTGTGCGAGCACGCACGCCTCCGCACTCCCAGGATGCAAAAGGGTGTGTTACCGTACATTTCTGAAGACTGTGTACATAATGTAGAATGTGTTTTTTTTTTTTTGTTGTTGTTGTTGTTGTTGTTGTTTCTTTGTTTCTTTTTTAACTGTGAGTGCGTTTAAAAAAAAAAAAGAAGTGTTGTCCAGCGGCGTCAAACTTGATGCATCTTATGTCCTGAAATATTGTTTTTGTGCATAATATACAAAGATGGAGACACACTGAATGATGTGTTTATTAATAAAATAAACCATAAGGTTATTTGAAACACTGTGTATCGCGTGTATGTCCATATGTCAATGTGTTCTCTCTTAATCGGCGGTGTTCAGTGATGGTAAATCGATATAACAGCATGACACGCCTGGGGCATTTATGCATGTTTTTGTTTGAAAGTGAAACACACACACACACACACACACACACAGGCCTAAATATAATAATTGTTTGGGGAGAGAGTGAAAATCGCCCCTTCACGTGACGCTCCCTAATAAACCGACCCGTTTACCGTCAGCCTTGCTGTCCTGCACGAAACCCTACCACTTGTGGGCATGCGTGTCCTGGCACTCTGCCACGCGTCCTCCAATTAACACGGCCCCCGTCGGCAGCGCGGTTGTGTCTTCTGTCAGTTTCCCGGAATGAATGCGTGCCCGAGACCGTAGGCGTCGGTTGACGTTGGCTAATCTCGCAGCATGAATTTATCAACATGAATAGCGCAGCATGCGTCTCGTCCTTTAACAGCATATGGAACGAACAATGCATAGACGAGTGTCTCATTGCAGACACGACGGCCCGTTCCGAACGACGTACGCTACAGTACCTCCGAGCGCCATCGAGATGTTGCTCTGTTTTTCGCTCTGGTTAGCGGGTTCCCATGCTATAGTGTTGCCAGTGCGATTGAACCCTTTGCTTCAGCGATTTAATCTTTTAGTCATTTTCCTACTCTGCTCAGACTGATCAGCTTCCAAATCAGCTTTCGTGCTAATACGAGCATTAACGCCATCACGCTCATCTTCTCGTTCAAGGCTGACTAGCCAAGCCGATTTGTATAGCTGCATTGCATTCTGGGACTTTGCTCCAACATATCCGCTAATTTTATTCTATATTCTATACAATATTTTTCATTGATCATAAAATGTGGATGGAAAATGCTAAGTGAAAAAACATCCTTTTTGTTTTCCTGTAATTTCATTCAGCCAAAACATAGTCTTGGGGCTGATTTTATTAGTGTTTTTATGTTATACATACTGTATAATACAGAAAATGTGTGTGCAAAAAGATGCTACTCTTGAAGTTTATGCGACATTGCTTCCGTAAAAATTTCAAGTTGCTACCTTTAGCCAATTTGCAGAGATGGTTTCAAAAATGCCCATTTTTCAACATTATAACATTTTTCAACACTTCTAACAATAATCATTTAAAATGCTAATTATTCACATTTCTTCATGAGTATTGATGCTAAAATTGGTGTAATCTCCAAGACACATATGACCTGTAAAAATTGTTGCTTAAATTAGTTTTTGGGTAAAAGCTTAAAAAGGAAAAAAATCTGTAGTGTCCGTAACCATGTTAAATACATGGTGCGAAATCTTAGCAATTTTTCATTTTAGAATAAAAAGGCATGAAATTGTATTTAGCAAATGTGTGTTTTTTTATGTATCTGATACAAATATAAATGTGTATACATATTTACAATGGAGCATGGATCAGGAGATAACAAGCATTAAGTCTTATGAAAAATGATCAGAAAAATCACTTTTTTACCTCAGTGAGACACTTTTTTGAGCATAGATACCATGTTTTGTATGTATTGAATACTGTGACGAGGAAGCCTTTCTTCATCTTCTTGTTGTTGTTGTTGTTGTTTCTTTAGAACCAACACCCTCAGGCATGTATCAGTAAACGCCATTATATCTGCACCAGCTATATCCTACAGTAGCGATGGGAATAATAAACCATCTTCTATATGTTTCACCATTGAGTCTTATAAACTATTAAACAACAGTACCACAGGGTTAGCACCGTGGCCTCGCACCTCCGGGGTCGAGGGTTCGAATCCCGCCTCGGGTTTGTGTTTTTGCGTGCGGTTTGCGTGCTCTCTCTCTGTGCTCGGTGGGTTTCCTCCACGTCCTCTGATTTCCCTGTGCAGTCTAAAGACATGCGTCTGATTGATGTTTCTAAATTGCCCGTAGTGTACGGTGTGCGTGTGTGTGTGTGTGTGTGTGTGTGTGTGTGCACCCTGTGGCCCCCAGATCCCTGCTGGAGTAGGAGCCTATGGAATACATGGAATATCACATGCTGTATGTAGAGTATAAGGTGAACACGCCGTTGCTTCAGGTGCATATCTACTGTAAAATGAAATGTAAAAAAAAAAAAATATATATATATATATATATATATATATATATATATATATGATTTGATTACATCCTGAGCTTCTCTTTCTTGCTAAAAATACACAGTGTTTGAGAGTTATGCCGACACCGGACAGCTTTGGTCATGTGATTGACATTTTATTGTCATAAAAATATCACTTTTTGTTTTTATTATTTGAAGTGAAAAGCTGTGATTTTCTTTTTTAAACCAGAGACAGAGAGGTTTATGCACTGATGCAGATCTTAATGAAAACAGCACTACTGTTGTGTGTGTGCATGTTTGTATTGTGTGTGTGTGTGTGTGTGTGTGTGTGTGTTTGCTGTTTGCTGTAAAAGGAAAATGTTAGCATGAATAGGTTACGCGCTCTGATCGAAGAGGCAAACGCTGGCCCTCTCTATGGATTCGGCTCCTGCGCTCGTCTGCAGCTTCTTGTTCTGATATCTTTATTTCTCAGGGATGGTTTTACATGGTATGGGGAGGGAGGGGTGAAAAAAAAACTGTTGTTTTCTTTATTGTTACAAAAATAGCTTCTGGCATAAGTGTTCTTTCTTTGATTTGATTTTTGTTTATTTATTTATTTTTAAATATTTATTTATTTATTTATTTATTTGTGCCAAGAACTGTCAGAACGCCGGGCCAAACTGAACCAGGAAAACAGAGAAGGTAGTGTTCACAGATCAGATGGAAGCGGAGCCTTTGGGTGTGTGTGTGTGTGTGTGTGTCTGTGTGTGTTATGTGTTGAAGCCAGAGATAGTTCGTGTTCACATGTACTGTATCAAATAGGTCAGCTTTTTGAAGGAAAAAAAAACATAACCATATCAAAAATGGCTGATAGAATTCCATATTAATAATTAATATTTATATGAATTCATCCCACAACGCTGTTGAATTCTCCGATACGATTGGTCAGAAGGTTTGGATTAATTTCCTATAACGCCAGCTTTGACGGTAGTGCACTCGAGCTAATGCGCAACATTTTTTTCTGTGGTTAAGATTTAAAAAGTTCGATTTCTTTTTTTTTTTTATGGATTTGGAATGAGTCTCCAGACGTTAAAAGAAGTTTAAGTTTTATGCCAGGGGAAGATTTTTAAATCTAAATCCAGATGCTTATATGTGGGTGCAGCGCATGTCTTAGTAAATATGATTTTTAATAGAGCGTATTTATCAAATGTTGCTTGTTTGGTGATACAAAAGAATGACCACATGGACTTTCTGTTTGACCACGAGCGCTCGCCATCCATCCGGACGTCCATGCCAAGCTGAGAAGCCTTGGAGCCGCATGCCCTGAAAGAGCTGCCCTGATCTAAACTTGACCACGATATACAGCATGTACGTCGGTGGAGTCCAAGTCGGCTTCATCGGGTTACGCCGTCTGAGCCCCTTGCTGTGCCTGAACATTATAAACACTCAGCAGTGAAGCACTAAAGCATCTTCCGGCGTGAAATACAAGAGGCGGCTTTTCACCTGTCGTTTGGGGAAGAAAAAAAAACCCGGATGACATCTCCATCCTCAAGGGTTTATATGTCGAATGATATGTTCTGAGACGCTTTTCAAGTTGTAAAGTGTGCTTATTTGAGTTATCACAGCCTTAATGTCAGCTCAAAGTCTGAGACTGTCAAGTCTCAACGAAACTTGCTCTTAGAGAATATCATGTGTTCAAACTGTACATTTTCTGCCACCAAAAATCAGACCACAGTGTAAACTCGAATAAGTCCTCAAAGCTCAAACAATTTGAGGTAATCAGGTAAATTTGAGGTAAAATTTGTAAGTAATGATGTTTCCCATTTAAAGTAAACAGAACTATCAGTTTTTGAGTTTGTTGTACTCATTCATATTAATCATTCTTTACTTGCGTTATTGAGTCGCCTAACTCATACTATTTAATAGCAATTAATTTTTTTTTGCAAATCAAATAAATTGTTGTTGGTCTTTCGGCAGTGGGTCGCCACAGCAGACAATCGGGACACAAGCTTGACACAGGTTTTACACCAGATGCCCTTCCTGACGCAGCCCTCTCATTTTATCTGGGTTTGGGACAGACACTTCATCCAGTTGTTGGGAACCGAACCGGGGCCGTTGGCATGGCAGGCGAAACACTGACCACTGAGCCTCCAGTGCCCTGTCGCCCTGATGACGTCAGACACAAAATCACTAGTCTGAAAGATTTTAAGTTGGTGCAACTTTAAGGTGACAGTTACTGTTACTTAAGTACTTATAGTTACTTCAAATATCAAACTTGTTCAGCTAACTTGAAAAGTGTCATTTTTACAAACTCATAAATACCAAAAAGTTCTAAATACTCATCAAGGTCTATTAATTTGAACTAACTGTAATTATTTAAGTTAACAGTACTCAATATGTTTAATTACTTTGAGCATTAGAGTTTACAGTGCAGAGTGACATTAGAACCGGCTGTTGTGAACATGTTTAACCCACGTTGTGTCTGACTAATTGTGTTAGACTGGCTAAAACCAGACTTCATGTACTGTATAAACATGCTAGTCTGGCTGAAAAGGTACTAAATCTTCTAACTTCGGACTAGCGCATTCGGATAACGCGGTTGGGAGTCGAGCTTCTCTCGCGCGTTTGCTCTACTGTTCCCACAACGGGCTTCAGTGACCCGGAAGTCAAACAAAATGGAAAAAACTAAAATAATGAACGACAGAAGGAGCTGTTAACAATACGACGGTGTCGTCTGCCTTTCGGATAACACTATAAACATGAGGCACAGTGTGAATCCTGATCGTACTCCATGTATGCACTCTAAAGTTTTCACCCTTTGACATGGTACCAGTTTGACAATAGATGACATATCCTTTCTCTCAGCACACAATAGGCAACATGATGAACTTTAGAATTTTAGTTCATTTTAACCGACGACCCAAATATGACTGAGCAAAAATAATTAAGATACACATGATCACATGTTTTTACTGTTTACGTTTGTTTCTACTACCAAAAATTTATAATAATAATAATAATAATAATAATAATAATAATCTCATTTTAAGAGTTCTTTTTTCATTTTTGCGATGTCATTCCCATATTCCCGTAGCGATAAAATGTACACATTATAAAAGTAATCGTAACTTTCGTTCTACATGATATATTCAAAAAGCCAAACGCACAGTCTGAAGTCGGAAGCTTTCCCGCTAACACGCACACATTAAGACAGCAAGGCTGCCATACATATTTTGAAAAACATTTCCAAGCACGTTTTTTATTTGAAACCGCTTGAGCTTTAACTGATGTTAAAAAAAATAATAGTAATAATAAATAAATAAATTAATTTGCATTGATTGCTACACAACAGCTTTTTCTTTCTTCATGTTTTTTTTTTTATTTTATAAGGAACACATTCGTATTTCACTCTTTACCTAAGTTCCGTATCAGGTTACGAACACGCCGCATCATGACCAGTTTTACGAGTCATTATGAATTGCTGATGTCATCACATCTTGCGTCACATGTTTATGTAAGATATTAAGACACATTCTTTTAACGCTTGGCGAAACGAATGTCATGTTAAGTCTAATCCCAGAAATACACGTTTTATTGTCGTTTGCCGAGTCGTTAGCAGGATCATAAAGGACTAAGTAGATGAATTATGGAGAGAAAAATTGAAAGTCAGAAAGAAAAACATGTTCTCTTTTGTATTTCTCTTGTTAATACAAAAGTGCTGAATACTTCATGCTGTTCGGTCAGAAGGTCTTGATTACACTAGAATCTGGGCGTTTAATCCACTTGCACGATATGAAAAACCTGAAATTGTGGATATTCTGAGGTTTTCTGTGAAGTGGTCTTTACTTATCTTTTATAACACTCATAAAGCTGTGACTTAAAAGGTCATTAAAGACTTTACCGAAAAGTCATGACTTGTCATTCTTTTAATCTTTATTATATTTTTCCGCTAAGAAGTGCATAAAACATACTGCACACATGGTAAATCTGATCATGTGTTAAAAATGTTATTACTAATACTGTACAACAACGACATGACAATCACATTAGTAAATGCGATCTGCCCTGACGGCGTATGGCAATAAGCGTCCCGATGTGTTAATGACATGGTTATGACAGTCTTATAATGCAGGGTTCAAGGGTTCAGTTTCACTCCCACACACTCCCTCCCAAACAAATATGTACAAGAGTGTTTAGAGTGTTTAGAGCACCTTAAGTGCATAAAAGATCTGCCAAAGCTAGAAATGTACTGCATTCTGTAATTCAAGTTAATATTCTTTCATAATTTATATTCCATATTCATTACATGTACAGTGAAATAGTTCAAGGCTTTTTTGTTTTTATTTCATAGCCATGATCGGAGTGCCTACGTCAAGTCTGAAACCCTGGCCTCCCAGGAACTCCTTTAACGGCCAAAACATGTGGAGATGGCTCTGTTGGAGGACTCAATTTAGTAACAACATTTATTTTCATCCAGATTCGCATTAATTTCTCTCCAAGATTGATAATGGGAGATTCGGACCGCTGTCCTCCCCAGCACATCCCAAAGATTCATTAATGGGTCAAAAGACTCAAATTTCATTTCGTACTTCATATGTAACAATCATACTGCTGCTGTCATACCCACACATCATAATTTTGGGGCCCAAGCACTATGACATCATCACTATGACATCATAGCTCTGTAAAACCTGGTAGACATTTAGATCTCATTGAGCTGAACAAATTTTGCTATGCATGTCATGGGATCTACTCAACAGGAAGTCTTTTATTTTGGGTTGTTCGCCAAGCACACCCAATGGAGTTTGATATACCTCTTCTAGAGGATTTATACGATTGCTATCAAACCAGGCCAATATGATTTCAAGGATAAGAGGATGCAAAATTACATAGGGATTTTGATATCTCAAATGGTTTAGCCATGGCAATGCCTTAAACATATGGCAAAAGTTGGCTAATAACGCTCTTAGTTATAGAATTATATAGTTATATATTACATTGTAATGGTATGGGTATTTCCCCTTTAAATGCATGTGCTCACTGGGTGGCAATAGCACAGGTGCTTGGGCCCTATTATTGTTGCTTTGTAATTTATATGTTTTTACAATATATATGTATGAAATATATACACTAAAAGCCAAAAAGTCCCATTTGCAGTTTGTGACAATCCTTGTGGAACTGCAAACAGGACGTTTTTGGCTTTCTTTTAACAATGGATTTTTTTTTCTTGCTAATCGTCCATAAAGGACAGATTTGTGGGGTGCACAACTTATAGTTGTCCTGTAGACAGATTCTCCCACCTGAGCTGTGGATCTCTGCAGCTCCTCCAGAGTTACCATGGACCTCTTGACTGCTTCTCTGATTAATGCTCTCCTGTCAGTTTAGGTGGACGTCCATGTTTTGGTAGGTTTGCAGTCCTTCCATACTCTTTTCATGTTTGGATGATGGATTGAGCAGCGCTCCATGAGATGCTCAAAACTTGGAATAATCTTTTAAATACTAACCCTGCTTTAAAATTCTCCAGAACTGTATTCCTGACCAGTCTGGTGTGTTCACTGAGCTTTATGATGCTCTTTGTTCACCAATGTTCTCTAACAAAAAGCTGTGATTAATATATATTGAGATTAAATTATGCACAGGTGGACTCTATTTACTAATTAGGTGACTTGTGAAGGCAATTGGTTCCACTGGGTTTTAGTTAGGGGTATCAGAGTAAAGAGGGCTGAATACAAATGCACTGAATACATCGATTCCCATTAAAATACATTTAAGTTTTACATTTACTTTGTGCTTGTAACATGACAAAATACGAAAAAGTCCAAGGGGTATGAATACTTATGGAGGGCAATTTATAATGTGTGTGTGTGTGTGTAATTTGTGTTGTTGTTGAACCTCAGAGTTGTGAAAAATTCAGTCTCACCTGTTGAAATAAACCTGACTCACCTCAACCACTTCGCTTTCCGTACTTTAAATCCTCCTAACAGCAAAACACCAAACAAAGTATTCTCCCCTACCATTGACTACTATTCAGTGCAAAACAGAACGCCTTTCACGCCCGACCTAGTGCACTACATTTTAAACTAGGTCTTGATTTGGAACGCGGCTCATGCCCAACTTCCTCAGCTTACAGAGTTGTAGCTAGACAGGTAGAAAAGGCGATGGTTTTGGAAATAAAGTTGTGGTTCGCGGTTAAATTGGAGTAAATACGACACCATGAGCTGGTACGTATCACGAAAAGAACGTTTTATAAAATGTTCAGTGTGAACAGTTAGCTGTTAGAGACTGGTTTGTCCAGGCTAATTTGCTAGCGATAGCATTAGCATACTAGCGTCGTAAGTGTAGCTGTTAGCTTGACGTGTATAAACTTGTACATGAAGGAAATAATACGTTTAATTGCTCTGAAATAAAAATACTAGACCATGTAAAGGTGTAAAGTACTTTAGGGACTTTCCCATGGACTCTTAAATGAAAAGACATCCTGATATTTTAGCTTATGTTGCTAATTCTTTTGGATGTTTTAGCACGCTTAGCTTGCTAAAGTTTTAGTTTGGAGTTTGGTTTGTTAAATGTGTTTTGAGTTGTCCGCAGGTGAACAGATGAAATTTAAGTCTGTTGTTGATTTGTAGCTCTTCGACTAGTGCTGAAACCTAAATCCCATTTTATTAAGAGTAATATAGGGCTAGCATGTTTGTTTAGCTTGTTAGATGACTGATTGATAGTGTTGCTAAGAGAAAAGTACACAGAAGCTCAGACTTCCACACTGCCTCTGTCTGGGGACAGAAATGAGAAAATTCAGCAAAAGTCTGAGAAATAATGGGTTAAAACACCTCGAAATGCCTTTCTAGGACAGTGTTTTCAGAAATCGTGCCATCCTATAGAGTTAAAAATAATAATGTCATATAATATAATGCCTAAAATGGTCTAAGGTTTTATGTAACTGGTAAAAATGCCTTGTGTCTTGATTAAAAGAGAAATTGTTTGAATTTGGACAACTTTAAGTATTTTTAAACTACTTTTAAATAACTTTAACAAAAGATAAATGTATCATTTGTTTGACATAACCGTCTTGCTTTTCAATACACTTTGTCCGTCTTTTAACAAGATTTCGTATCCCCTTATTACAAAAATCGTTTACGGCTGAGCTGTGCGTCACGAATGCACCGCTGTCTTCACTCCTTCATCAGAAGTGTATCTTTATCTCCGTAGGTCTGCTTTCACAGGACCAAACAGGTGAAAGTCTGATGGAGCGAGATCAGGACTATAGGGAGGACGCTTTAACACCTCAAAACGATGTGTGGGCAAAAGTGTGCGAATGTGCATCGTCATGCAAGGTCACAGATAGCAGTCCTCTGGTGTTTAATCCGAAGTTTAGGCTTCAGCTCTTCAGTAAGCGTCTCACTGTAACGAGCACTGTCGATTGTTGAATCTTTTTTCTGATAATGTTCCAATCCTGGCCTTTCTGTTTTTCTGTTGTCGTTTACTCGGAGACACTTAGTGATGTATCCGTGTTACGTCACCATTAATGATTCTCTTTAAAAAAAAAAAAAGAAACTTTGACCTTCTTTAGTGTAACCGCTTCTGTTTATGCTCTTCCGTGAGTTGTTTCTGCACCAGGTACACCCTCAGACCACAAAAAAAAAAAAACCAAATCACTGCACGCTGCTCTCCTTTTGTGCAAATCACAAGCAGGGCGTCTATTTTTGCTCGCACACCGCAGTTACAAATGTAGTGATGTAACATGTTCACACCTGTAGCAGGAGTGACTGGGGAGACAGTAGTCTTGAACAGGAAAGCGATGATAAGATGGTACGGCCAATAGAAGGTTTAATTTTATTGAGTCAATCATATTTTACTCAAAAACAACAACATCTTTGATTATCAGGGACGAGGATTAGTGAATGATAATTGCGGATTCAAAATTTATGTATAAGATCCAGCTGGTCCTTAGACAAGCTTTATGGTGGAAACACTAACCTTGTGTAAGTGTTGACTTGACCTCCAACCGAGCATTGGTGGGATGTGCTGGACAAACAAGTCCGATCCATTGAGGCTCCACGATTTAAAGTATCTGCTACCGACGGCTTGGTGCGAGATATCTCAGCCAATCTACAGCAGGCCAGTGGAGTCCATGGCTCAACACGTTGAGACCACTTTGAATTGGCGAATTATCATCTTTGAAGTTAAACTTGTATCTTTCGCTATGAATCATGACACAGAATCGAATGTCCTGCAACAAACCGTATGAATTAGAATATATGCACTATTTGACCCCAACGTAACCTCTTTAACTGCTAATGTCTGGAGCACATCTCAAACCGATGACTAAAATATCTTATTTCATGCTTTGATTGACACGATACATGATTTTGATCTCCTGGCTTTAACAGAGCAATATGGGCTGCAGCAGCATATTTAAACCGTCCCTATGCTTAAAAAAAAAAAGTCGACAAGTGTAAACCAAATGTCACATCTGAGAGTATCACGATTCGGAGGATTCGCATCAATTCCTGGCCAAAATGTGTCTGGATGGCTCAGTCTTGGAGTTTATGCCCTTTCTAAGTACTGCAGCTCTTAGTCGCACACGCTTGTGACATATCAGAGTGTGAAATGTAGGCAAACTTGGCTTGTAGCCGCTCTGGGTGATGGAGAGCGCAGCCTGAATGTCACAGAACGTCAAAACTTGGATTCATTTACCCCTAAAAATCCGTTACCAAAAAATGACCACGATCTGAAGTCACACTGTCCAAAAGCAACGATGTGTGAAATGTTTAATGTTTTAATTCCTGACCAAATCTGTTCGTTTATTTATTTATTTTTTAAAGAAATTATAAGCTGTTAAAGACACAGGTTTCTTCAGTGATAAAATTCTATTTTGATGATTTACTCAATTTTATTAAGGACCATTGTCTCTTTTATCTGTTTAGTGATAGCAGGTTCACATTGTTAATAATAATTATAATAATAATAATTTTAATGATTAAAAAAAAATGCAGCTTCTGACAAACTAGAAAACACTGGAGACTCCTTTTCGCGTTAAATAATCCCCCAATTTTTTTGCATTCTCTCTGAATGTGGAGTTACTACAGGAGTGATATAAGATGCTGAAATAGGAAAACAATTACTAACGTATTTTCGCAACACATGAAAACGCTCTCAGAAACTGGTTCACGTACACTTGACGCCTAAGTTTGTTACCTTTAAATGATATGAATGTGACCTGTATTGTGACCGGGCATGGATCGGTGTACCTACTCGAAAAAGGTGGTCTTAAGTCAAATAGAGTCGGGTTAAATAAAATAAGTCAGAAATACGGAAGTTGAACCAATCAGAATGTAGCGTAATGGTACGCTATAATATGAATATCATACTACTGCTCAACCTTTCTGCTCACTAAACAGATTTAGGTCACTGTATTACTCTGTAGAT
>JAAGKR010004310.1:56337-62915 GCA_011419295.1 Clarias macrocephalus | reverse complement strand
CTCTCTCTCTCTCTCTCTCTCACTCACTCACACACACCACACATACATATGTGTGTACACACACACACACACACACACACACACACACACAAATATATATATATATATATATATGACTCAATTAATCAATTAATCTCTTTTTAATATAATTGATATTCAAATATTCAAACCAGCCCAGAGTCTGAGCTCCCATTGGTCAAGGTGTGTAAATTGCTCAAGTTCTGATTGGCGGACGCAGTGCAGGCAAGTCCCACCTCCACCTGGAGGTGTGTGTTACAACCCTGCAAAGAAATGAGAGGCTATTTTTAGCTTTGTTTTCTCACAAGTGTGGAGGGTCAGAGAGGGAAAAATACACGGAAAATGATTTTAATCTGTCTCCCATTATCAGAGCTGAGAGATATTCAACATAGAGTACAGAGCCAAGGTTTCTCTTTCATTAATAATCCATCAATATGTGATGCTTAAACCACAGAGTTTATTATTGATGATGGTGCTAGTAACGATCGTAGAATTATTTTTAGGAAATATTTCTGGATACTTTGTGGATGATTTTTTAGGATTAAAGTTTTATCTTTTTTTTTTTTAATAAATGAACTTTCGCCCTTGAAACGAGTCACTTCAGACAGTTACAGTTACAGCTTGACCTCTGGGTGGGACAAAGCACTGACAATGGAGACTCCTTCCTCAAACACTACCTCAGCTTTCGTTCTGTTTCTACAGAAATGATAACGTGCACACATTAGTTTAAACCGAGCTGCTTTTACAAAGAATTAATCAACAATTCTGACCAACCAGGAGGGATTTGAGATTTAGATGTTACTCTTTGGGGTTTACCAGAATTGTCATTTTCTTTTCTTCCTTTATGGAATGTGGTAACTTTCTTGTCTTTTTAAAGTTTAATAATAGTTTTATTTTTATTTTTTTAGAATTAGTTCTTTACATTTTCCTCATTTAAGAGCTTTCTAGTCTTTTAAACATTTATAAGAATGATTGATTATAACTCATAAAATACTTTCTATTTTCTTCTCTGTGGTTCCTGTGATATACAGGAGAGAGAGAGAGAGAGAGAGAGAGAATCCCCTTTCCATGCAGAGAGTTAAACATGAAGTCACAAGCTTGAATCATTAAGATGTTACAGCTAACTATGGCTAGACATCAAGGAAGCAAAGTTGACTGTGTTTCCTGGGTGGGAGGGGCTTACTCTCTCCCCTGTCAATCACAGAGACAATAGCCAATCATAGAGGTCTGTGAGCTCATACATGTTCTTCTGAGTTTAGTTTTCGTCTAGACTGCTTTCTTAATTAGTCTTTAGTTGTAAACGTTTTGTGTAATGTTTTATAAATGTAAGAATTTTACATTTTATTTTTAATCTTTTAAAAAAAATGCACAATCTGTGATATATAAATATATAAATATCTATTTATAATAGGTGATTTTTACAGAAAAGGCAGCACTCTGGCGTAGTGGTTAGCACTGTGGCCTCACTCGGTTAGTTCGGATCCGGGGTACGGCGTTTGGGTTTCCACCGGGTACTCCGGTTTCCACCCACAGTCCAAAGACATACAGATTAGACTACTTGGTGTTTCCAAATTGCCTGTAGTGTGTGTGTGTGTGTGCATGTGACCTTCGATGGATTGGCACCCTGTCCAGAGTGTACCCCGCCTCGTGCCTGAAGTCTTCTGGAAAAGACTATAGAGAATGAGTGAATTAAAAAAAAAAGTTCTGCAGATTTTCCTGTTAGCTCCCAACTCCTGTCTTATTTAAAGAAAGACGTCCTGCATCAACCAGCTGGAAACCAGTCTGATGAGCGAGTTTGAAAGGACCGTGTGATGTCACGGAGTTTATTCCGTTAGTGTTTGTGCAACTCATCGTGATGTGACATGTCCTCAAATTATCAGTCCGTGTTACTTCCCAGAAACTGGAAAGGGACGAGTGCCATCCTCCCACGACTCAGCGCTGAGCTCAGGCATCAACACGCTGCCAGACGTGACCAGGGATGAGAACGTAGTGCATTCGACACAACATGACCTACACCTCTGGGTTTTACCGATACACACCAATGTTTTTTTTTTTTGTTCAACAATATTTTTATTGATTTTAAACAGGGATATAACAGGGTAAACATGTAACATTTCAATACACCACACCAATGTTACACTGAACTGAAAAACCTAGGAAAAGAAGAATGACTAACTCGTCTCAGAGAGAATTAAAGGTGCCATACAAACAACATGTAAAATATTTAAAAACCTGATATCAAAATCCTGATTAAAGTTCTAACCTAAGGACAGGAGGCTCATCTGATCTCACCTCCACAGGCCATGGTCCTGGGGGTGGGGCTATGTGAACATGGGCGGGATTAAGGATATAAGTGAGTTTGAGGAGTGTTAAAAACAATCGTAAGTCACATATTAAACTATATACTACGCATACATAAGCAAATCTCTTTACTAATCTCATCTAACATTGATTTAGCTTGGATCTCGGCCATGTGTGTGTATGTGTGTGGTAGCACATTAGAACCCCCGATTAGCACTGGACCTTCGTGTCCTCAGCTCTAACACTCATTTGTGTTTGTGTGCGTGTGTCCTCACTACCTCATCATCAGAGTGTAAACACACAGCTGCATTGTGTGCTGCAGGCTGAGAGTCGACACCCTCAGCACCTAAACACACACCTTTGTCTTCAAGCATCTGAGACAAAGCATTTGGTCAGTGGAGGAGATAATCAGATTTACAGAGATCAGATAAACATCTCAGCATCCTGACCTCACACACACAGTATGATGATGAGTTGGATGTTGTAGATGTGATACACAGTGAAGACATTGTCTGTAGGTTCCTGCTGGGTGTTTGTTGCAGATTCCTGGATTTGCTGCAAATCTACAATTGTTTGACTTTTGTGATATTGATGCAGTTGTGTGTGCCATTACATTACAGAATAAAGATTACTTTGATCTCCATTTTGTGGATGTTTTTAAAGATATTTCCTACATTTTAAATGCTTTGTTAAAAAAATGGATAAATTCCAAATATATATTTCATTTAAAACTACATGCTTTGATTTCTGAGATTAAAGGGAAGCATTTAAGTGAATCCAGTTATCACACACACACACACACATACACACACACACTAGAAAGGAGTGTGTGTGTGTGTGTGTGTGTGTGTGTGTGTGTGTGTGTGTGTGTGTGTGTGTGTGTTATTTATCCTCTAAACTTTACAGGAGGATGGAATAATAAAAGGCTCTCAGGCATCCTAGGAGTTCCACACACTGCGCCAGTGAAGAGGAGAAGAAGATAGTCATGATGATGATGATGAAGAAAAAAAGACAATGATAAGGTAGAAGACAATGATGATGATGTTGATGATGATGATGATGAAGAAAAAGATGATGATGAGGAGGAAATAGAAGATGAGTGTGATGATGATGATGATGATGATGATGATGATGATGATGAAGATACTAATGAGGTCAATAATGATGACAATGATGATTATGAAGAAAAAGATGATGATGAGGAGGAAATAGACGATGAATGTGATGATGATGAAATCAGTATCTTCTTCTTCATCAATGATGAAGATGAAGAAGATACTGATGAGGTCAATAATGATGACGATGATGATGAAGAGAAAAGACAATGATAAGGTAGAAGACGATGATGAAGATGAAGAAAAAGAAGATGAGGAGGAAATCGACAATGAGTGTGATGATGATGATGATGAAAACATGATGAAGAAGAAGATACTGATGAGGTCAATAATAATGACGATGGTGATGATGAAGAAAAAGATAATGATGAGGACAGATGAGAACAGATGAAGATGATGGTGAAGCAGAAGATGATGAAAAAACATGAAGAAAATGATGCTGAAGAAGTTGTTGATGATGATGGAGACAAATGATCACAAACATGAATAGTATGAGGCTGGTGATGAAGATGATATTGATGATGACGATGAAAATGATGATGATGAAGGTGGAGCAGAGAGGGCAGGGCAGTTTTGCATACCTATACATGGAACTTGTCTTTTAAAAGTTCTACCTGGATTCCTGAAGGCTTTCAAGCAGCAGGAGGAGAAGGATGAGCAGTAAATCAGAGAGAGAGAGAGAGAGAGGTGTGTGTGTGTGTGTGTGTGTGTGTGTGGGGGGAGTGTGTGTGTGTGTGTGTGTGTGTGTGTGATGTGTCTGCTCAGTTATGACACACACTCCAAGGAGCAGAGACTTGTGTAGGGCTCTTTAAAAGCATCAGTGGCTCATTATAGGGTCATTGTCCACTAAATGGTTCTGCTTGGATCCTGGACATTAGGAGGGAAATACTGAACAATAATGTGGAATTATTTTGTACTGCAGCAGCACACAGTTACTACACACACACTGTTGGAGATCGGGTTCTTCGGGGGGTTCAGTATATCATTAAGGCTTCGTCCCAGCCTCCTAAATGGTCCTGCTTGGACCCCTGCCAGATTCCAGACATTAAGATAAAATCAGTGACCATGAGTTTGGAGTGTGTTTGATGTTCTCATTACACACATTCTTAGAAAAAGGGGTTCTTCAAGCATTCAGTGGACAACTACAGCCTCTTTTACACTGACAGGTTCTCAATACTAAGAAGAAAAAAAGGATATGAATTGCCATTTAACCCCCAGTCTTACCCTGCCAGTGCGTGTCATTTAAGGGCTTCAGTGGGAACCAAAAGGTTCGCAGTCTCCCTAAAAGGGTCTACACTGAACCCTGAGAAGATCTGGATATTAAAAATAATGAACAATTATTTGTAGCTTGAACTAGAACCATGTCAAGGTAAAACATAAATTCTTGTAAAAAAAAAAAAAAAAAAGGATTCTTAAGGGTTAGTGCTAAGTGAAACACTTTGTTGTAGAACCGTTGTGGGTCGCCACTCCAGCTCCAGACAGGAGAACCCATATTTATTAGGTATGTACAGTGACACTAAGTAACACAACTGTCCAGAACTGTTTAAAGGATGTCTGTGGTTCTGAGTTGAGGTTCTCTGTAAGCTCAGTGCTGGAGATAAGACAGGATGTTAAAACCCGCTGTAGGAATCTCATCAGCTTCTCTCCTCCACTTTGATCTCCAGCTCTGATCTGTCTATAGAACGTTGTTTGAATAAGTTTAGCTTCCAGGACGATTCTGTACAAAGCGTCTGTTGATATTTTTCCACGGAGCCACATTTATCCATTATGTGTATGCTTTCTCTGTCTGTGTGTGCTTTTGTGTGTGTGTGTGTGTGTGTGTGTACTATAGGGTTTAATAATGCTAACTATGGAGCTTTTACAGAACACACCTGCACTTTTCAGTGCTTTGTGTAGATGTGGTTGCTGAATAAATACAGGTGGGGTGTGTGAGCGCACTGTCAGGGCCTGTCGGATTAGCCTTAATGCAACGCGGCCGCAGCCTTTAGCAAGAAGCTCACGCGCAAAACCCAGCCGAGTCATCTGATCCCCGGTCTTCATATTCTTACAGCGTGTTATGTCTTTTTTTAACGTGTTAATATTCACTCTACTGTAGCGGGAACATCATGGCGAAGTAGAAAGCATTAAATCTGGACCGAGAGAGGGTTTATAGGAAAAAGTTCACCGTATAGATGTTTTAAAGGACGTCTGAGCAAATGTGCGTCATCATCCGAAAGCTATTAAATCGAAACAATGCAGCTTTTACGTTTGTTTGTTCAACAAGCCGAGGCTCTTGAGCTACAACGATTCTTTCTCTCCCACGGCTTTTTATACCGCGCCTACGTGTGGGTCGATTCTGATTGGGCAGGAAAGTGCTGTTTAATTTTCCATAAAAGCATCTCGGAGAGTAGTGCAGCGGGTCGTCCTGATCCCTTATTGTTTCTATGGTAACAGCTCTTTCACGACATAAAACGTGGGAAAGTTGTCTTGCAGTAATGAGATGTTTATTTGATAAGTAGCTACATTTATTTATTAACTTCAAAGAGAGGTGCCCAAGGGAACGAGTGTTTAAAGCAGCTATAGTCATGTTTATATTCTGTATTAAATGTAAATATAGGTGGATAAAAGTTACATCATTATTTTTAAAAATAAAGTAAATAAAACTTTGTAAGCATGGATAAAGTGCCATAGTCCATGCCATGTTACTTTATGATGAGAAATGAGTGGGAAAAACATACTAAAGGTAGGAAGGAGGCGGAGCCAAGTCTAAAACTTAATGAAAACCCAAAGAAAGACCTTGGGTTTGTTTCCATGGAAGCTCAGACATGATCAGGGAGAAACACTGACGAGGGATTATACAGCGATAATCTAAAATGAAAATAAAAAACTATAATAAAAATTTACAATATATTCATATTTGGGGCGGAGCTTTGTAAGAGCTTGATTTGTCATGTCATTAAATAAACCCCGCCCACTTGTCGCCAATCTCTAATGTGAATTGTTTCATTTTGATTTGAAGTGAATTCGTCTCCACACATTAAGACGTGCGTTTGGATTTCGACACCCTGACCTCAGTGTTTCATGCTTTAACTCTCTCTGAGCCTTTGAAAGGTAAAAGACCTGACAGGTATGGACATGACACATGTGCTTGTGTATGTGTGTGTA
>JAAGKR010004310.1:41000-51317 GCA_011419295.1 Clarias macrocephalus | reverse complement strand
TGCCAATATGTTTCTTATCTTAGCAATATTTCTAAGGTGAAAGAATGCTATCCTGGTAATATTATCTACATGTGCTTCAAACGAAAGGCTAGAATCCATAATCACACCAAGGTCTTTTACTGTTGCACTTGATGGAACAGAAAGGCCATCTAAAGTTACAGTGTGATCAGAAAGCCTACTTCTATAATAATAAGTGTTTAGAGTAAGTGACTGAGTGTGTAGGGGAAGTGAGTGTGTAGAGTAAGTGTCTTTGTGTATGTAGGGGTAGTGAGAGAGTGTGTAGAGTAAGTGTTAGAGTGTGTAAAGAAAGTGTGCGAGTGAGTGTGTGTGTGATTGAGTAAAGAAAGTGTGTGAGTGTGTAATTGAGTGTGTAGAGTAAATGTGTGAGTGTGCAGAGAAAGTGTGTGTGTGTGTGTATGTAGATTAAGTGAGCAGGCTGTGATTTGGAACGCGCCCCGGGCAGATCTCCGCTCGCGCGCGCGCGTACGTGCGTGCGTGTGTGAGAGTAATACAGCTGTAAACTTCCCCCTGCGAGTTGAGTCTCCGCTCCGTGTATCAGTAAGTCAGCACTGTGTGTTTATATTAAATGTTATAAACTGATTGTAACTTTAGATTCGCTTCTATTACACTGATTACGGCTTTTCTAATTACAGGAACGTCAACGTGTTTTATTTTAACACGCGAGCTCGGTGTTTTCTGGCTCGCGAAGCGGCTAACGCTAAGTAAGCTAGCTAACAGCTGTCTGGAACAAACCTCGGTGTTTATTGAGGCCGTGATATTTTTACAGAGAAGATGTGATTAAACGTGTTTTTGGTGAAACGTTAGAAAGTTCTCTAAAGCATAAGTGTGCTTTTCACAACGAATATGGATTACCCGGGGCATGGTGGTGTTATTGTTACGCTTTCTACTTTTCCTAACCATTTTCGGTAAGGATATTTGCGATTGGTCAGTTGGTCTAACGGACAAGCGGGATAAACTATCATTACCCAATCACTACTCAGACGGTGTTTTTGCTAGCCAACCAGAGGCGAAAGGGCGGGGCTTGCCGCAATATGGGTGAAATACAGCGTGCGCTGTGAAGGAAATGTTATGTATAGGAAAAATTATTTATATTTCATGAATGATCATCAGAATGTGGAGTATTTAATGTGTCTAGTTGTATTAATTGAGATAGAAATCAGTTTAAACTGATTTCTATCTCAATTCATGTAATAAATAATTAATAATAATACTGCATATAGATAGATATATAGATAGATATAGATATCTGCAAAGTTGGCGTGTCTGTTCATGGAAGATATTTGGGGGAAAAAATAATTTGGGGGACGTAAGATGAGTAATAGAACACATCAAGATGGTTTTTGGAATTTTTGTCTGTCTGTCTGTTTGTTAATTTGTGCATGCATCACATAAAAACTACAGAATTAATTTTAATGGAGTTTCACAGGTGTATTTGGCTGAGCTTGAGGTAACATATAGGCCTTGTTTCATTGCAATCGGTCCACGGGCAGAGATGATGTGCTACTTTGAAATTTAAATGAAAAACTCCTTTAGTAAAAAAATATATATATATATTATACTTTCATTACCACAGGTGGTGCCTGGCCACATTTAAAAACAATATTTAGTGCATCTCGAAATTTGTAATTGTGTTTTTTTTTTTTTTACCCTCTTATGAGTGTGCAATTGAAATCCACTCACAGGTAATAAACGCTATCTCACGCTTTTACTCCACATTCTCTATAGGAAGGAATAAATACAAGTTTCAGACATACGCATTACTTAATTGACTTGGCTGACAAAAATAGAATTTGCTTTGTGACTAGGCTTAAAATGCACATTTTCATGCAATTCGCTTTGTGACTTGGATATTGTTTATTGGGAATTTTTGTTGTACTATACATCTACTTATTATATGACTATTTGGCTTGCAAATACAGATTTTGAGTACCTATTTCAGTTGGTGATTTGGCTGCTTTTATTTATTTATTTATTTTTTTTTGGGTAAGACAATGCCTAGAAACAGATCAAGTCCTTCTCAGGATAAGAGAAAGGAAATCTCTTCAAGATTGTGAGGATTTTTTTGATTGTTTGAAAGGGAGAGAACAGATGAAATGCAGCAGGCGGAGCCTGCAGAACAAAGTCAAGCTCACTTAGAGGCCGAGTGCCTTCACTCTCTTGATAGAATGTCAATTTCATCTCAAGATTCTGATTCAAGAAGACGGTGAATGACGAACTCCAATAAGTTTTTTCCAATAAGTTTCTAGTGGATTTGCTTATTCTCCTAGGATTGACACGGCAGATTTGGTTGGCAACGGTTCCATGGATTGTTCAGCCAGTTCATTGTCATGTTTTTGTCGTCAAAGACATGGCAGAGCTGCGGATGCTGAGGCCGGTATTTTTAAAGAAGACATTATTAGAAGCGTAAACACAGTGCATCCAAATAATGCACAATGCTGTTACTTGCTTTTGCTGAACTGAGAACAGAATATCCCGCTTCTCACGCTGCTTGCCGAGCACGTGCTTACTATCAGGAAAACTCTTGGCTTTGCAAAAGGGCTATTTCGACTCCTTGAAACGATCAAGCTGCGGCAATCAATACTGATATATTAGCGCATGTTGCCGGAGAAAATATAGAGTACAGCTCTGTTAACACGGTAATGGAACAAGAAGGCGACGGTATGAACTATCCCGTATATATTATATATCCCTAACTATATTCATGCGCCTGGACTTCCATCACACAAAATTAATTTTAAAAAGTGCTTCCCAATAATTCTGCTGTGAAGTTTATGCCCACCGAAGCTATGCAACAGTACCCGACTTAAAGCGACGCCTCTACGTCGAAACGTGATGGAAACAGATTTTGACTGGATGTGGCGCAGGCGAACGTGTTTTTATACCCAGAATTCCATTTATCCGTAATAACTTTCCATTCTTTTTTTAAACTTGTACAATTCCCGGTTAGCTTATGTTATGCCATACATAACGCTGGGCGTTGCTGGAGTGAACGACTTCTCTCATGGTGGATAAAACCACTTTTGTTTGTGGTAAATGAGGTGTTTATGAGATTTTACCAGAGTTCCAGAGTTTGTTTTCGTAAATAATCGCCCGCAGTGTGTCAGCTCTCCTGCAGGGGCAGCGAGCGAGGGACCACGCCCGTCACCCTCTTGCCCTGCAGTCCTGGAATCTAAGCCTGATAGGGCAGGTTCTCAGCATCGCTGTTTTACAAAGGACGTGATCTAACCGCTCAAACGAGTGTGGCGAGGGAAACCCAGGGCGTCACCTACTACCTGAACATATCACAGTATAAACACAAAGTGAGGCTATAAATATATCACACCTCTCTCTCTGTCACACACTCTCTCTCTCTCTCTCTCTCTCTCACTCAGAGCAGCATGGCTCGAGGACACCAGAAGATCCAGTCCCAACAGAAGAACGCCAAGAAGCAGGCCGAGGCCAAGAAGTCGAAGGGCCACGACCAGAAGACAGCGGCGAAGGCTGCGCTCGTGTACACGTGTGGAGTCTGCAGGGTGGGTTACAACACACACACACACAAAACGAGAGATAGAGAGATTTATCGATTGGCAGAGAGAGTGAGTCTGAGACTGAGCATGCTGAGGCGAGCGCGAGGATGGAGAGAGTTTACACTCCTAGAAATTTACACATTGATTAGAGACGCAGTGTCACCTAAACAGGCATGGATCTTGCATCTTTACCTCGGGAGTGAGACAAAATCCATGTTTGACACTGTACAGCCTCAAAAACACCTAGGAGTCTAGGATTAACAGAGACATGCGTTGACAGAATGCGTTGTGATTGGTTACATGAAGTCAGTCTCATCTACGATTGGTTAGCGCTCGCCTGGTTTTGAAATACGAACCAATCCCAGAGCAGGAGGGCGGGTCTTTAATTCAGCATTCTCCTGCCATTGTAATTGTTGTCCTGATGAGCTTGTGTGTGTCTGTCAGAAGGGGATATGAGAGGTTTTTAGACCTCAGGCAATGAGAGCAACAGGACACTCGGTCAGCCTCAGTGCTCACTGAGCCGCTGGAACAGCACACACTGACTGGAGGCACAAAGTGTGTTTGACTGAGGCAGCTAGACAGGTGTGGTGTGTGAGGAGAGAGGTACTAAATAACCTGAGGTTTATGATATTTATTTATAAAGTAAAAAAATGAAACAGTGTAGGAAAAAAGAGTTTAAGTTCCTCTTGTGTGCAGGCCATTAGTATAAATTAGTTTGGGCAAATCAGAGAAATTGGACAGCACTACCTCCAGGGGGCGCTGCAGTGCCAGGCATTAAAAGTAAACAATTATAAAAAATGAAAATTTCATTTTAATTATCTGTTTCAGTGTAAATTTTATTTATATGGAATTTAATTAAATTTAAAGATAAATATTAATAATATAGATTTTTTTTGTTTTATTAAAAACCATTTTAATTCTAAATAACTTCCCCTGACTACTGTAGATTTTTATAAATATAATTAATAGTTAAACTCAGTGAAATTTGTTTAGAATTGCAAAGCTATAATAATAATAATAATTATTATTATTATTATTATTTCCATCAACAGAACTTTATACATTAACAACATTTAAATGCAATAAAAAACATGTTTAATGTAGAATTAAACCCATAAATTTTAGGTCAGCAGACAAACATAAAATAACATTTATTAAAAAATGATAAATAAAGAAATCAAAATGTAAAAAAAAAAAAAAGGACTTGATACCAAATAGAACAATATTAATATAAACATGTTGGAGAGTCTCTATAAACATAGTAGATGTTCACTTTGTCACTATCTCCAGTGTGTAATATACACTACGATTTATGTCACATGACCAGAAAGTACACATTCTTATACGTTGAATACTGAAGAGGAAAAACTTAATAAAGACAATATGAACATGTCCTTTAAGCTATCTGTTTTTCAATAATGCTTTCTGAACTGTTCTGCTCTCTCTCTCTTTCTCTCTCTAGTCGCAGATGCCGGATCCGAAAACATTCAAGCAGCATTTCGAGAGCAAACATCCAAAAAGTCCTCTTCCTCCAGAGCTGGTGGGAGTGGAGGCCTGAACGCCGTGGCCCGGTCCCGAGCTGCGGAGTCACGATCAAAGACTGTTAACGGTGTCTACTGTTTCCCCAATGGCAAAAAAACCCACTCACAGACGTCTACCCGTCTGTCTGTCTGTCTGTCCGTCTATCTATCTGTCTGTCTGTCTGATCGAATACACACTGGTTTGCTGTGGTGTTTAATCTGGCTAACATGCTGCTCGGCTGGTTTACACTGGGGCTGATGATAAACGGGTGACGTCTGTGTGTTCATCATGTAATTATAGAAATACCGTATTTTCCGGATTGTAGACACTAATCCGTAAGTATTGTTGACTTTGCCGTCCTAATGTCACATCTGGTCATTTTTCAGTCCCACCTCCATTTTTAACCTTTAAAGCAAAGCATTATTTAATAATTCTTATCTTTTAAAGTGTCTGTACTGAGTGTTGTGAACACCACAGAACAGAACCCATGCTGTATCCTGGTGTTAATTACACACCAGAGGGAATTCAGAGAGTATTTCCGAATTACTTTTCCCTTAAGAGACAGACGGAATTTTAATAATGGGATCTTCTACTCCGGCAAATACGGTATTCGAAACCAAGATTTGGTGGATTTTTATGTGAGATGTAGGTAAAAGTCATAATTGTAATTTTGGTTTCTGATTCTTCAGAGATCACTGGATTTAGGCAAGATTGATTACCACTACTTTAATTTCATTAATTATTCATCACTGGAACGGTGTTGGGAGATCTATCTGCGTGTGTGTGTGCGCGTGTGTGTGTGAGAGAGAGAGCATGTTCATGCTTCAGTGACCTGCTTCCTGTAATATAACATTCTAATAAAGTTTAATTTTGCTTACGAAAGTGTCATGCCTTTTTTTCCCCACTTTCATCAAGGAAGGGGCGTGGCTTAGGCTAAGGTTATAAAGTAAAAATTTATATCACAATGACTTTTTCACTGTATTCGGTATCCCTAGCAACAGCTAGCAGGCTAATGGATGGCTAGCTAGCTAAGTGCTACTAAGTGTTAATTCTTGAGTGTTGATGTGTTCAGGTAATGTACGTGCACATGTTTATCTTCAGCAAGGTATTGAAATGATTAGGTTACAGAATAAAATACTCAATAATGCAACAAACATGTAGGAAACCCCCTTTCGGCTGCCTAACATTAGCTAGGCTGCTAGTATGAAATCTAACAATAAAACAGTTTACCTCATTTTATTTAGATTGCTAGTAAACTTGCTAGTGGTAGAGTGGATTGTGTTAGGTTAAATACTAATTTATTCATTGTTGATAAACTCCTTTATTGTGGAAATAAAATAAAAAATGTGGTTTTATACTGAGCTTAAAAGATTTAGCAAGACCTTGTTGGGTTCTTTTAGTTCTTCTCAAGACAGTTTTTTTTCTTTTTCTCAAATTAAAAGCCGTTTATTTGTAGACGGGCCTCCCCCCCCCCCCCCGACACTTCATACCAGATCGTATAATCCATAGTTTGCGCTTCATACCCCTCAGCTACACTTTGTTCTAGCGATGTTATCTCGCCGTGAAACCAGCCAGCAGTTCTGGGTGTGTGTGTTTTAATAAATACCTGAGATGGAGGTGAGCCACGCCCTGAGTGAACCTGAGCAAAGGGTTGAAAATGGTTCAATACATGAGAAAGTTCTGCTTTAACAAAAGTTAGATGCACAAATCAAATGTGAACTTTGTTACAATTAAACATAAAAACATTTCTGCTGATAAAATTTAAGCCACGCCCACTAAGCTGGTTTACATGTTCAGTGTAAATCTAAATTTTGTTTAGTTTTAGTGACATTAGCTTTATTGCTTTTACACTGAGGTGAAAAAGGAACGTTCTGAACAACACAACTATTGTTTAGACGTTTGATTCGAATCCAGTTAAAATCAGCACAAAGTCTAGCCTCTGGATGACAAAGCGAAGGATTTTAGGAAACCCCCTTTCGGAAAGCAGTTGAATTTGAACAGTTTGGTTCACATGGTGGAATGTGCTTGCAGTATGAGCGTCTGTATGAAGTGGGTTACTCCATCAAACGCTCATGTCCTTAGAGGAAACACGTGAGGGTTGAAAAATAGATCACACCATAGAGCCGGAACGGGAGGTTATGGGAACGAGGCTTTTATTAGAACGTCCCAGCATCCTTTGCTCCAGTTCTTAAAGCACAGATGGAGCTAAAGTTCTGCTTTTAAAGAAAAAGCCTCATTTACAGTCAAAGAGATCCCAGGGAAGCCTGAGTTATCATAAAAATACACGATTGTTAGAAATGGGACATGTTTTATTATTGTTTTACTTTTTAAAGAAAGTAGATCTATAAGATAATAATAGGGGACGTGCCGTCTCAGCGTCACCGACCGTCATTTTCATGTCCTGACTTGTCCAAACCTTTTTTGTCCGTTGAACTTGACAGGAAGTGGTTTTGTTTACTGCACTAGAATCTCCTGTGAGGTAAACTGTAGGTAGGTGTGACAGATTCACCACTCACTAGCTTGTTAGGGTTATTAGCTTTTCAAGTATTTTTTTCTTAAATTACAACGAGCCAAATGATTAAACAATACGTTTGGTAATTCCGACAACAAGCTAACCTAAGTTACTGAGAGTTGCAGCGACTAGTGTATCTATCGTATATTCCCTCAGCGTTATCCCACTGCTCTTCTCAGATTACTCTTTTAGATTAGAGTGATGTTTTCTCAACGTTAAAGTTCTGACGAACCTTTGGTTGAAGGGTTTTCTAACGGTTTAAACGTTCATCTGTAACATGGCTGCAGCATTTTACAGTCCTAACATTAGCAGAAATTGCAAACATGGTTGTCTTTTTTTTTTTTTTTTTTGCTTTTTGCTTTAAATCATCCTTTCTGTGTCAGACATCTGTTGTTTCAGATCATTGTCACTTTATTTTTAATTTTTTACCTTAAACCTAACAGGAGTGTTCCAAAGAAAATATGTTACATTTAGCTATTTTATATTAGTTATTTAGCACCGTGACCTCACACCTCCGTGGTCGAGGGTTCGATTTCCGCCTCTCGTCTATGTGTGGAGTGTTTATGTTCCCCCCATGCTTGTGGGTTTCCTACGGATACTCGGGTTAGGCTAATTGGTGTCGGTTGGCACCCTGTCCAGGGTGAATGTCGCCTTGTGCCCGAAGTCTCCTGGGATAGACTCAAGGCCTCCTGTGACCCTGTACAGAATAAGCTCTATAGAAAATTAATTCATTAATGAAGGAATATTAGGTGTTTATGTCGCACAGTTGCCTAGCAACAGTGTTATCATCTGCAGAAGTTTAACTTCCCCATAACATATTAATTCATTGTCAAGAGGAAGTGTTTGAAGGAGGGCAAACATCTTTAAAATTGTGACTTAGCTTAGCTTATTCTGATCATTAGCATGGGTCTAGACCTGAACTCACATACTGTGCAACTCTTCCATTTTACTCTGCTGAAATCATTTAATAGACATTTATTTATTTAGTCATTTATATTGTGACAAGTAACATATCAAACACTAAAAGCATAATTTCTAAAATAAATAAACGACTACGTCATCCTTCCTTTTTTCCTTGCCCACTATCTGACCCCACACAGAATCCTCTACATTCTGCACTCTACATGTGTGTAAAATCTGCTTTTATGGAAACACCAATAGATTTCCCAGCCCAGTCTCTGAAACCAGCGTGTCTCCGCGGCCCGTTCCAGCTGTGCTGGTTACATCCTCAGCCGACGACTCATTCAGCAACAGGATCTCCGTTCTTCCGTGTGTGACCTGTAGAGGATATGAGCTGTGAGGAAGGATCAGTCCACACAACATCCTTATGAAAGGAAAACAGGCATGCTGCCGTTCCAGCCGGGTTTCAGACGTGTTCGAGTCGTTTTCCTCTGCAGACCCACGCCTTCCTTCCTGCACATCGCTCGCTTCTCAGGATGCAGAGCTACAACTATCCGTTTCTCACATCTCCATTTTTTATCAGGATTTTATTGTATGACATTGTAGTTACTGAAATATATCCAAAACCCAATACACACACCAAAAATAAAGTGTTATGAATCATGAATCATCATGAATCTGTCTGTACCACACTTTACCAAATATGAATGATCAAATATGTTGATTGAAATTGAATTTTGCTATCTCGCCCTGTAACACGAAAAAAAAAAAATTCTTGGTGCTGATGATTTTAGTATCATCAACTAAAATGTCCATCCTCTACAGATTTCTATGCAGAAAAGAATACATTTTGTGTTCACATCCACAAATTTAGGATTGACAAATCTATTACTGATTTTTTTTTTTGCCCTACATACACATACAGTACTGTGTTTTCTTGTGTTACGCCCCGGTCTAGGTCGGGCCGTAACAGGAATGAAAAAGAAAAGAAAAGAAAGGAAAAAGGGGGTGAGACCAAAAATGCGTTTGCTTAGTGTTTATTTACAAACAGTGAACAAGCAAATCCCCAAAAGGTGGCCGTGAGCTTCAGAAGCCGACAAGGCCAAAACAATAAACAAAATGCCCTCTACCTAGTACCAAACGTGAAACAACTAACCTGCACCAAAACTAAAGAAAAAGAAATACAAAGTTCTTCCCTTACTAACCACAAACCAAGAGAGAACAGGGTGTAAACAAAATGGCGTCGACTCCCTACTAAACCACCAATTACAAAACTATGTACAAATATATACAACACGTATTTACAATTGGGCAACCAGAACCAAACAAGGGCATACACAAAAACGTAGTCGGAAACGTAGCACGAGGTCATACACAATATAATTTTACAAATTATCAACAGAAAAACAGTAAGCAAAGACATGGTCTAAAGTATAGTTGTCCGAAGGCCTTAAGTAGGCCTCTGGGTTTCCTGGATACCCAATCATCTGGCAGGAGATGAAATACAAGAGAAGAAATACCCCCTCCCACCAGCAGAGACATAGCACATCTAACCAGACACAAAACAAATAAACTCAATATCGTAACACTTGTATTTACCAGAAACATTCATAAATCAGTATTATATTAAATAATTCTCTTATCAGAGTGAGGAAAGTTTGTGATCCAGACTAAAAGCATGTGTTTCATGTTAAATACTTTATTTGACCTTTTAAACATTAATTACTATAATATGATTTTGTAACATACTTTATAACTAAACCTTAGTGGTTTACATTATTATATAGATGTTACTTGTTTCTGTAATGTTATTAAAAGAAAAAAAGCACCCTGGTTAGCACTGTTGTCTTGCATCTC
>JAAGKR010004310.1:9535-40980 GCA_011419295.1 Clarias macrocephalus | reverse complement strand
AATGAAAAAGAAAAGAAAAGAAAGGAAAAAGGGGGTGAGACCAAAAATGCGTTTGCTTAGTGTTTATTTACAAACAGTGAACAAGCAAATCCCCAAAAGGTGGCCGTGAGCTTCAGAAGCCGACAAGGCCAAAACAATAAACAAAATGCCCTCTACCTAGTACCAAACGTGAAACAACTAACCTGCACCAAAACTAAAGAAAAAGAAATACAAAGTTCTTCCCTTACTCCCTTGCTAACCACAAACCAAGAGAGAACAGGGTGTAAACAAAATGGCGTCGACTCCCTACTAAACCACCAATTACAAAACTATGTACAAATATATACAACACGTATTTACAATTGGGCAACCAGAACCAAACAAGGGCATACACAAAAACGTAGTCGGAAACGTAGCACGAGGTCATACACAATATAATTTTACAAATTATCAACAGAAAAACAGTAAGCAAAGACATGGTCTAAAGTATAGTTGTCCGAAGGCCTTAAGTAGGCCTCTGGGTTTCCTGGATACCCAATCATCTGGCAGGAGGCGGGACCAACAAAGGGCAGGCAGGGCAGCAACCAATAGATTGCAGGTACACTGAAGAGGTGGGGACCTGCAACAACAAGAGAAGAAATACCCCCCCCCACCAGCAGAGACATAGCACATCTAACCAGACACAAAATAAATAAACTCAATATCGTAACACTTGTATTTACCAGAAACATTCATAAATCAGTATTATATTAAATAATTCTCTTATCAGAGTGAGGAAAGTTTGTGATCCAGACTGAAAGCATGTGTTTCATGTTAAATACTTTATTTGACCTTTTAAACATTAATTACTATAATATGATTTTGTAACATACTTTATAACTAAACCTTAGTGGTTTACATTATTATATAGATGTTACTTGTTTCTGTAATGTTATTAAAAGAAAAAAAGCACCCTGGTTAGCACTGTTGTCTTGCATCTCCAGGGGACCGGGTTCGATTGCTGGCTCTGTGTGCATAGAGTTTGCATATTCTACCTGTGCTCGATGGGTTTCTTCCGGGTACTCCGGTTTCTTCACGCAGGCAAAAGGAATTGGTGTTCCCAGAGTGTGAGTGTGTGTATGTGTGTTCCCTGCGATGATTTGCATGATTGTACACCCATCCAGGGTGTATTCCATCTAAGTTCCCCAGTGATAGGCTCCAGCCCCCGGTGACATTGTATACAGGACAAAGCGGTACAAATGATAAGTAATAGAGTGATCTTATTTCTATATATCTCTCTCTCACACACACTCAATATCTTTTAAATATAATATGTACTGTATATGGATGATAAAGTTATATATTATGCACATTATGAAAAATTATTTAGCATGGTATACAATACCTTGCTTACTGTACCACCTGTAATCATTTGCTCATTTGCACCCATTGTAAATAATCGACCTCTAAATATACTCTCATATAGTTTTTATATATGCAAATTATTCTGTACTGTGAAAATGCACTTCTGGTTAGATACTAACAGTATTTCGTTGCCTTGTACCTACATGTCAATTGACAATAAAGTTGAATCTAATCTAATCTAATCTAATATCTAATTATAAATGACTGGGTCAAGATGGTTTTGATTAATATTTAATGATGATTGTTTTTGTTTATGAAGTATACTTAAAATAGAACATTTTATGGGTTAAAATTAGAAAATAATTAACAATACTGTACATATTTTAACTGTATAATGTAAAGCATTGAACTTGAAATGGCTGCCTTAAGGTGGTGTCTGAGGATTGCTAGTGGGCGGGGCTTACGGCGACGTTCTTCTTCAAGTGTCGACCAATCAGAGGAGCACGGCATTCCCGGGATCTGGGTTGCCATAGCAGCGTTTGACGTCAACTCTACTCAGCCCCTGCCCCTGCTCCAGGGAAGCTGTGAGTGGGTGGGAGACCCCGTGGATGCGTCCGGGAAGAGCGCGCGGATTGTGAGTGTGAGCTGTGCAGCAGGAAGATCACCGGCCTGAGGTAAAGACTCGCCTCCATTTTGTCTTATAATCATTTAACCTGTTTTTATTTTCTTTAGTTATGTTTCTTTTGGATTTTTGGACGTATTTGGTATTTTTGTTGTCTTAAAAAAAAAAAAAATCAGGGCGCTTTTAGCTAAGCGTATTGTGTGAATCTTCCTGTCAGCCATCAGAAGCAAACAAACACAATTATATTAAATATAACAACGCTTTACTGTCTATATATGTATGTAGAATGTTTTTTTATTAATATTTTGAGCATGCATGCACTAGTCCTGACTGCGCATTTCTGTAATTAGACTTTATTTAGGTCTAATTTAAGATAAGGTGTGTCTCTCAGTAATTACACTGACACTTCCTATTACAAACATTTTGTATAGAAATACTCGTTTTATACATTTAATTCTTTCAAAGTTAACACTTTAACGTATATTATGTGTTGATTATCTTTAATACGTTAATATGTTTGATCATATAAATGTCTCTATGGACCTGATCCGGGAAGTCACTTTAATTTAATTATTAAAACATCAAAATATATATGTATATATGTATTTTCTGAAACTTTTTTCTTCGAAATTTCACATAAAATGTTATGGGTTTTTTGAATTTATAAAATGAGAAGATAAAACTGGTCATAAAGGTAGTTGCCATAAGGTGACTGCATTTGTGATGAAATGTATTGATTAAAAAATAGTGAAGTTTAATTTGTTATTGTTATTGACGTTTAATCAAAGGTCAGATCTGCGATTGATGCCAGGATAAAACTGTTTAAAATTTTTTTACAAAATTAAATTTCATACTCTTTAAAAAAAAAATAAAAAATCACTAAACTGTTTGGCTCCGCCCACTGAGCCATGATCAGTTATGATACTTTACAGCTTTTCCTAGCTTGAAGATCCTGTTAGCATTTTTTAAAGATAGCTATACCAGCTATAAACAGTCGCCCCCCCCTCACTGTAGAGGAGCCCTATCCTCTTTATATATTTATTTTTTCTTTTCTTTTAGCTTCAATTACAGAAAACTAATCAACACCCTGTAACCTGTCGCATCATTACTGCTCTTATTTCTGGTGTCTCCTGTATAGAAAGCGATCATTATGAATAGGTGCGAACTTGTGCAGAGGGCCAAACTGGCCGAGCAGGCCGAGCGTTACGACGACATGGCTACCTTGATGAAGGAGGTGACGGAGAAGGGAGAGGAGCTGACGGACGAGGAGAGGAACCTGCTCTCGGTGGCGTACAAGAACGTGGTTGGGGCGTGCCGCTCGTCGTGGAGGGTGGTCTCCAGCATCGAGGCGAAGATGAAGGTGGAGACCAGCGACAAGGAGCCGATCTCCAAAGATTACCGGGAGAAGATCGAGTCCGAGCTGCAGTCCATCTGCAATGACGTGCTGGTGAGGGTGCACCGAAATAGTGCATTGTAATAGGGTGCCAATACTTACTAATAGCAAAATCCTACTATTTTACAACAATACCGAAACTTGGTATCTGTGCGTTTTTTCTTTTTTCACTCATACTAAATCCTATGATACTGGCCGTGGCTGGAGGCGATGCACGGGGTGTGAAAATGTCGTACAGATCTATAACACTGATAGCACGTTACTGTGGTGCAAATCTGTTGGCACTGACAGGTCTGCGTGCTCGCACAAGCACTTTCAGAAATGCACACAGGCCCAGACTCAGCCAAGCATTCACTATGGAACGAACACAAAATAAAAAATAATTTAAAAAAGCAGCCATCGCATTAATGAAGCCAAACGCTACCATAACTGTATTGCCTCGAGAGAGGAAGGTCCATGTGAGTGTCCTCTCTGAGACAGTTCCCTTCCTCACTGCGGCTTCCCCCTCACTTGTCTGTGTTCAAAACCTGCACTACAGCAGTGGTCAGTCTCTGAGCATGTGTCATCTTTGTTTGATTGTGTGTTTTTGTGTGTGCGTGTTCTTCAGCATCTCCTGGACAAATTCCTGATCCGGACTTCATCCCCGGCCGAGAGTCAGGTGTTCTATCTGAAGATGAAAGGAGATTATTATCGCTACCTGGCTGAGGTCGCCACAGGAGATACCAAAACCAGTGAGGATTCATTTTTACACCTTACACACACACACACACACACACACACACACACACACACACACACACACAAAACAGACGCATGGATATGCAGATGGATAGACAGATAAACGGGTGGACGTATTATGAAAATAAACAGATGAACGAGTAGATACGTAGGTAGGTAGACATGAATGAAAAGACTGAGGGAAATGCTGACGAACGTATCATTAGAGAGACAGCGGAAATGCTACGACAGATATGAAGCAGTACTGATAGAACAACCGACAGGTTTAGAAACAGACAGAAGCATGGGTAGGAGGATTAGGTATGATTAGACCGAGTTGAGCAGACAGCTGGATGGACAGATATGCACACCTGAATGGACACACAGAAAGACGGATGCAGCTGTATGGATGGACAGAGATGTAGGCTGACTGACACAACTAGATGGATGGGTAGACAGACTGAGTTGAGCGGACAGACGGACACAGCTGGACAGACAGATCGATGCAGCTGGATGGACAGACAGACATGTAGATGTACAGATGGACAGACAGATGGTTGGTAAGATGGCTAGACAGAGAGGCAGAGGGAATGACTAATCTTTTTATTTATTTATTTATTTATTTATTTTATGAATTGTGTAATTTATTTTTTTCATGACACTTCTCAGCATTTCCTAACTTCCATACACCTGAATGTTCTACCCATCCGTGTGACACACCTACACACACACTTGCGTGCACTGACTCGCTAAGTTTGACGGTTCCCTGCCCACTGAATAGGAACTTCAGGAGCAGGTCTCAGCTTGTGCTCCACACCCAGCAGGGAATGAGAGCGAGTGAGAAAAATCTTCAACTCTCGCAGTGACTGTTTTACAAACAGCAAAACTCTCAGATACACTTCTGCTACTACACACCAAGTGTGAGTGTCATCACATCACTAATAAAGCACAGCGCTTGGATAATAACATCACTACACCATGGATATTTATGGAGCCATGAACTGCTCAAGTGAGGTCATAAAAATTTTGATTCAGATTCAAATTTTATTTGTCACATACAGAATCACACACTGTACGATATGCAGTGAAATGCTTAGGCAACTGCCCTGACCTTAGAACAAGAAAGAAACAAAAAACAAAAAAGTTATTTATCTAAGAAGGAAAATTTAGAAAATGGGATCATGATGTTTAAAGCTGTGAATCATGGACGGACTGTTGATTCCATTCCATTTGAGGGCATTGTGATATTCCAGGTTGTGTTTTTTTTGCTTGTTTATTTATTTATTTTTTTTCCAATGTTCTGTTTTACAATCCAATCCAGTAGGTGGCGGTATTGCCCCAACCGCCCATAAACTTAAAAGAACAAGACATGATACTCCTATACATTTAGAGTATTTGTGGAAGATAAAAGATATATATTTTCTGAGAGTATTTTTTAAGGCTATCAATAATTTTAGACTGTTTAATGATTAAGCTACACAGCTCTAATCGGGTTATTAATTCATAATCGCATCCAACAAGCCTGTTTTCTAAGCTTGTTCTGTCTGGACGGTTCTCTTTAGGCATCGTCGACAAGTCCAAGGAGGCGTATCAGTCTGCGTTCGACATCAGCACAGAGCACATGCAGCCCACTCACCCTATCCGACTCGGCCTGGCGCTCAACTTCTCCGTCTTCTACTACGAGATCATGGGCTCGCGTGAGCAGGCCTGCGATCTTGCCAAGAAGGTGAGAAAACCTGTCTCTGCTTTGTGTTATACACACACACACACACACACACACACACACACACACACAGTGTGCCTGTGCTGGACAAGGTTGTGGTCTAATTGCTGTTGCTATAGTTACCGTGCAAGCCATTATTCTTCTGCTATCGTTCCATTATCGTTAGCGCTGTAGCTGTTTAGATGTCAGTGGTAGTGCTGTGTCCTGTTTTCCAAGGAGGTGAAAATCAGGGAAGTGTGTCATGTGATCTCTGAGGGACAAGAGCAGGACAAGTTTGAGCACACACCTGAGCTTCGTGCCAGTTTGGTGTGTTGTAGCGGCGCCTGTTCTGCAACTAGTGCTGAGACGATACCTTGGTGTCTATAACCGGTGTGTGTGTGTGTGTGAGCTAGTGTGTTGCTGTTTATTTTCTCATAACAGCACATCACTCAGTGAGCACAATGAGACAGCACACAGAGATCTCATAAAATCTAATAATGTTACAGCTTTACCTCTGACACTGGAGACTCTTCACGTAAAGGTTTACATGGGAGAATGAGCGCATTAACATAAATCTGTGCAGCTGTCACCAGAAAAAAAACGCGCTGTCTCAGTGGGTGTGGTTTTAAACAAAGCACGTTTGAATGGAACGCCCCATTGCTGAGGAGCATTTTTCTAGCCAAACAGAGCTCAAAAATTGGAAATGGGTGGCAAAAAAATTTTAATCTTTCCAACCCAAATTCTGGTGAACAAAACGCACTGAACTTTTTTTTTTTTTTTGTAGCATCCATGATTTATAGTGTGGATGTTCAAGAGTTTTTGATTCATTATGATGTCATCAGTGTTCAGAGCAGTAAAAGTTAAAGCACAGCTAAGAGCTAAAGAAGGCTATCTGTTAGCAATGAGCGGTTAACTCGCCCTTCTTTAGCTGTAAAGAAACAGAACGAGCAGAGGTGTAGTTCATTATATTCATGGTGAAATGAGACTCTTATCTCCACACACACACACAGACACACACACACACACACACACACACACACAGTGGATCTATTGCTATATTAGCTTGGTGTGCCTCAATTCAGTACGACATTTAACAAATAATAACTTCAAAATGGTAACACTGACGGCTTCAGGATCCACACCTGAGCTGTAGTATTTAAAGTAATTAAAAAAAAAAAAAAAACCAGCTTGGAATTATAAACACTTGGGTGTTTCAGTTACACCGTTAAATAACCTTCCTGCATATAACATGGCGACCCCTAGGTGGAGCTGATGAGCAGGTTTTTATTTATTTATTTTTTAAAAGCAAAACAGGAAAAAGGCATTTTAAAGAAGTGTGTCTGACTGTCCA
The DNA here is from genome assembly GCA_011419295.1 of Clarias macrocephalus. Lineage (NCBI taxonomy): Eukaryota > Metazoa > Chordata > Actinopteri > Siluriformes > Clariidae > Clarias > Clarias macrocephalus. The sequence goes on along the minus strand of JAAGKR010004310.1, from coordinate 33,872 downwards.
AAGTGATCGCAAAGAATGTGACTCACTGTGTGACTGATCACAATCCAGAATTTTCTGGAGGTGTAACTGCAGTGACTGGGTTGTGTATGTTTATCATCAAGACCCCGTGGTCTGTTGTGGGGAAAAGTGTTCTTTGTGAAGTGAGGGGCGTGGCCTGTTGTTTGTGTGGTTGGGAGGGGGGGGGTTATTTTATAAAAACACAATGTGCATTTTATTGAGTAATTTTTAACCATCTCAATACATTTTTGTTATCCCCCCCCCTCTGTCAGGCGTTTGATGATGCGATCGCCGAGCTTGACCAGCTGACCGAGGACTCGTACAAAGACAGCACACTGATCATGCAGCTGCTCCGAGACAACCTGACAGTGAGTGTCCTGTTTTGTCTTAGCTCACTGTCTACACTTCACAACCTGAATCTGAGGAATCTGATCACGTCATTCTCTTATTAACACAGTTAGTCTGTTTGGGTAAATCATAACGTAGCTGGATTGTATTCAGTGAATAAGATAAGTCTGATTAGTGTATAAGCCACCGAGACACTTCATATAACGAGGTTATTATAGCTTTTATTAATCATATTTATGTACAATATGTGCAAAATCATTACTTACAAGAGACACAAGAGCTGTTCGAGTCAATGTGGGACTTTTGATATAACCGCCTGCCACACTAATACACTTATCCAAGCACTAGTGAATCGCTGGGATAAGTCATTCGCAGACACGCAGCCTTCTTTAAAATGTTTGCATCGTTCAAATGTTTTACTACAGCCAAGAGTCTTATCACAGTACTTTGCTTACAGTCTTCTGTAAAGATATTAAAAATAAAGATCTAAGGGTCTCGGAGTGGCGCAGTGGTAAAGTGCTCGCCCTATCATCCGGAGATCGCTAGTTCGATTCCCGGGTGATGATGTAACCTCTTGCAGCCGGAGGCCTAGAGAGAGCTGATTGGACATGACTAAATTATGGAGAAAATCAGGGGGAAAAAAATTAAAGATCTATAACATTAGAAGGAAGGGGAAAAAAACGAGAATGTTCAGAGAAAAAAAAGGCAAAAAATCCACATTAAAAAAGTAAAATTCTTTTTTCTTTTTCAATTTTTTTTTTTTTAACGTAAATCATATTTAAATACCATAGGAATTGTCTAAGGTGTGTGTGAAAGATTGTGATGGTGTTTTTTTTTTTTTTTTTTTTCCTTCCCCCCCTCTTTTTCTCCAGCTCTGGACTTCAGACACTCAGGAGGAGGCGGATTAAGATGCATAAACTAAAGAGCAAGCAGACGAGCAAAAGAAACACCAAGAAGAAAAAAACGCTGAGAGGCTAAAACACACTCTCTGCTCCTCCGCACCAGCCTCTCCTGTTCGCGCGTGTGTGTGTGTGTGTGTGTGTGTTGAGAAGGGTGCGGTTGATGTAGAGTTTTGATTATTCCTTGGGGCACAAACGAGTATCATTTTTATTAAACTGGACGAGTGTGTGCGCTTTATACCTACATGTAAATGTTTTTGTGTGTGAGAGATTGCCTTGATGTGAGATGAAACTGAACCCCAGACTCCAGTCTGTACTGATGTATCAATGTTAAACCCCTGAATCATGAGAACTGCTGAACTTTGTATCGAGGTTTGTGATAATACCTTGATACTCCCGTGTTGTGTTGAGCGTGTGTGAGGTCACACACTCCTAAAAAGTCATTCTCTGTGTGCTACTGTTAGGAGTTTCTTTGCACCGTTGTCTTCTCTGCGTGTGTGTCTGTCTGTTTGTCTCAGGTCAGTTAATCAGGGTTAATGAACATCTCCTGCATTAGTTACTGTGTGTGTGTGTGTGTGTGTGTGTGTGTGTGTGTGTGTGTCAGTGCGTCGCTGTCAGCATTAATAATGTGGGAACTGTTCATTTCGGCCAAATAAAGAAAATCACAAACCATAACCTCTCCTGGTTCATTCTTTCTGCTGGATGTCTGTCTCTTGGGTCCCTCGATTAATCTAGTCAGGTTCTTTCTGTTTAATTTGACTGTCTGTCTGTACGGAGACTCTGTCTATCCTGTCTGTCTGTCTGTACGGAGACTCCGTCTATCCTGTCTGTCTGTCTGTACGGAGACTCCGTCTATCCTGTCTGTCTGTCTGTACGGAGACTCCGTCTATCCTGTCTGTACGGAGACTCTGTCTATCCTGTCTGTCTGTCTGTCTGTCTGTCTGTGTACGGAGACTCTGTCTTGTCTCTGTGTATATATGTCAGGTCTCTCTGTGTTTATCGACCTGGTGTCTTTCTGCTCAGTTTTTCACTGTCTTAGGCATCTGTCTGCCTTTCTGTCTTTCATTTCAGTTTCTGACATCTGCGGACCCAGGTCTCTCTTTCTCTGCTAATTTGTCCCTCCTATTTTTGAATCATTTATAAGACTTTGTACAGTGTATGTGCTCTTGTCTCTCTGTTTTAGCTGTTGTCTGTTCATTCATCTGTTCTCTCAGTCTCTATTTATATCAGTTTGTCTGTCCCGTTTTAGGTGTTGATGTTGTCTGTGAGTGTGCAGTAAATAAGTTGAGTAAATCGCTGAGTGTCAGAGTGGATTGTTTCTAGAATGTTCCATCTCTTTGTTTGGGCGTGTCTCTGTGTCTGTGCCCTAGAGACGACTGAGCTCCAGCTAATAACGCAGGAATGTCTCACATGGCCGGGGCACGTGTGTTTGTGTGTGTGTGTGTGAGAGAGAGAGAGAGAGAGCTGTGAATGAGAGCACTGTTCTAGTTTCCGGTGTGATTCACTACGGTGTCATGGTGCTCCCGCCACACTGGGACTCGCCTCATCAGAAACTCTGGGAGGAAGTGGAGATGTGAAGGAGTGTGTCTGTGTGCAGCGTTCTCATTTGTTTATCATCTGCTGTGTCTTTGCATGTTTAAATTCTCTCTCACTTTACATTGCATTTAAACATTCCCTTTTCCCAGTTTGCATTTTCTAGCCCTGACCTTGCGCGTGTGTGAGAGAGAGACGAGGGATTTAATCCTCTGAATGTGGAGCTTCGATGCACCACTGCAGCAGCTTCCATGAAAAAACACTGCAGAGGCATTTACACTAACACACTGCTCTGATCCTCCTGCCATCCAAACTGCTGTGTCTGTCTGTCTAATCTGTTTCTGCTTTATTTGTCTGTCTAATCTGTCTTATCTGTAATGTCTAATTTGTCTGTCTTATCTGCCTGTCTGTTTATTTCTGTCTCATTTGTCTCTATAATCTGTTTTATGTCCATCAGGTCCGACCAATCTGTCTGTCTAATGGCAGTCTGATCTATTTTAGATGTCTATCTGTCTGATTTCTCATGATTGTCTAATCTGTAGTTTATCGGTCAGGTGTGTCTAATCTATTTACATGTTTACCCAATTTGAGTTTTTTCTGTCTGTCTCGTCTGTCTGTCTGATCCACTGCATCTGTCAATCATTTGTCTCTCTCTCTCTCTCTTTAAGTCAGTCCATTTTACACACTGGTCACGTGACATCACATAGGCATGTTTAGGGTGTTACGGGTGTTTCCTTTAAGTCCTTCATCCCGATCAGATAACCTGCCGTCTCTTTATCGTTCCAGCTATTATTTCTTCCTGCATCCTCTATGAGACATTTTGCACATCTATTTTGGAGAAAATTCACACACACACATGCTAGTCCTGGGTGTGTGAATATGCAGAGACACCAAACATTACCTCATGACAACCACACAGGCGGAATAGTGTTAAAGGTTTTAGACAGGGCTTCTCTTTCTTTCCCTATGCTTGTGTCTCCCCCTGGTGGTGGGTGAGTGTCATCGCTCTGTCAGTGCAAAAATAAAATCTGTTCACACTGATATTAATGATCATGCCTTGTAAGTCTGAAGGCAGTGTTTTAATCTCAGTAGGAAAGATGTTGTTTTGGTGTGTGTGATCTAATCTAAAAACATTAATTATACCTGTGAGTAAATCCTTCACACTTCAGTGATCAGTCCCTCTTTGTGTGTGTGTGTGTGTGTGTGTGTGTGAGAGAGAGAGAGATCTTATCAGAGAACTTCTGCTGAGTGGATCAGAAAGAAATCTGTCAAGTTCTTTTAACTTCATGATGATTGATTTCATTTCCACTTGGTAAGCCCACTTGCGAGGTGTGAGGTGAAGTACTGAGAGTTAACAGACCTGACTGACAACTACGTTGTGTACTGTGTGTATATATATATATATATAAATAAATAAAAAAAACATGGTGATATTACAGGATAATGTGCAACGGGGTGGTGTAATAAATCAGGGTTATGGGTTTATTCTAAAATTAATCGTTTTTTCATAACAGCGTGTTGCCTCAAGTTTTATTCCAAATATACAACAATGATTAGTGGTTTATAATTTCTTAATCACAAATTTTGCCTGTTTAAAAGTTGTTTTTTTTATGATGTGGAATGTCTTTGAAACAGGAGAAGTTCCTGTTCTCACTTATGTTACAGCAGCAATAAACACACCTTCCCCCACCAGCTTCCCTTTATTCTGACTTCAATTTAATCACTCCTGGGCATGGTACAGATCAATCCTGACTACTGTGAAAACACCTTTAAACTCATCTGAATGTTACAGAGCACTGACACTGGAGACTTCTTCTATCCCAGTGCAATGATTACCAGGGATGCGCTGATTCGCTATAAATATCAGATATCTAATATCTATAGGCCTGGAGCCTATCCTAGGAGACTTTAGGCACAAGGCGGGGTACACCCTGGACAGGGTGCCAAACTATTGCAGGGCACACACACTCGGGTCAATTTGGGAATGCCAATTAACCTAACCTACATGTCTTTGGACTGTGGGAGGAAACCCACCAAGAACAGGGAGAACATGCAAACTCCATGCACACAGAGATGGGAATCGAACCCGGACCCTGGAGGTGCAAGGCGACAGTGCTAACCACTCCACCACCGTGTCACCTATGTTTATTTCAGCATGTTACATTTTTGTTAAACATTCTGTCATTAATAGAAAATCTTTTGTATGCAAGTCTTAACATACTACACAAGGCACTCACTGTAAATACCAGACTATAATCTGCAATTCACACACTGACCCTAAACACCCCACTGTGTAGTTTAACAAGGGCCATGTTTAACATGCATCTGAAGAATTGTACTTGTGGAAGCGACCAACATGGCGGCAGGGGTGTGACGCTCAAACGAGATCAACGCGGCCGCGTTTAAATCGTCCTGTAATGAAATAAAGCACACTTATTAAGGACAGTGCACTCTTTATCGTGGTGTGTTTGTTGCTCCGACAGTGCGATGTCACGTGCGCGTTAAAGAAACGGGTCGTTCTGATGACTCATTCCCTCCCATGAGCGCGTTTGGAACATTCCTGATGACGTCACGCGCTGTATAAAGACACCCGCTCGAGCAGCTGATATCTCCCCGAAACCCCCCGGCTGTTAGTGCGGAGTGAGTGCGTGTGTGCTCCGGAGCTAGCCTCGGCACACATTCTATAAAAAAATAAAAATCCAAAAAAAATTTAAAAAACCTTAAAAACTCTTAAAAAATTATTTTTTTTTGTAAGAAGAAAAAAATAATCGGTGAAGCAGAAGGTATATCACGAAGGAAGAAGTTAAAAAGTTAGAACTCGGAACTGATGCGTTTAGCTTAGCTGACTGACTGGAAAGGCCCCGATTTAATCGCAACTAAATCGAAATTTTGAAACAGAAAAACCATATTTTTAAACATAAACATTGAATATTTTGAACTTATTGCCAAATTTTAATAATTTTAAAGTCAAACATTTTAAAGTAAAAATTTATATTTTCTCAGTCCTCGGCTAAGCTAACTGACTAAAACTCGTCGAAGAGAGGTCGCGTGCGCGTCGCTTCAAGCCAACCGTCAGCTACGCCAGACGCATATTTAAACTCGAGGGAACAGGATGAACCCCAGCGCTCCCAGTTACCCCATGGCCTCCCTGTACGTCGGGGACCTTCACCAGGATGTGACCGAGGCCATGCTGTATGAGAAGTTCAGTCCGGCCGGCGCCATCCTCTCCATCCGCGTGTGCAGGGACATGATAACGCGCCGCTCCCTCGGGTACGCCTACGTCAACTTCCAGCAACCCGCAGACGGTGAGTGAGTGAAGAGATCTAGGGGGTGGGGGGGAAACGGGGAGTTGATACTAATTCCAGTGCGCACGCTTTCCACTGGGCCTACCTGTGCTAGCTGCTAACACGTTAGCAAGTGCGTAGAGATCAGAAATCCGGATCTAAATCTCTTTCCTAACACCGGAAGTAAACATTTACACTTGTGTATTACACATCTTCACACTTCCATATAGTTTGTGCAACTTTAAACTTCACATGCTTCGAATTTAAATTCCATGCTAATTTTGCTAGCCATGGACACGAGGCGCTAGTGCGTTCACTCCTGATCTCATTGGGGGTGGGGGTTGGAATGCAGGTCAGTGGAAGGCATGCAGATGTTTGCTTCATCATGATGACGAAGGAACGTTTCACCATGTGATTGGGTTTGAACTTTAACCTGTGGGGTCTCAGGGGTGTTTTATCAGATGCCTGGCGTTCTGTTAAGGTGATGGACGCATGAGAATGAAGCAGGTATTGACCCAAGATGGAGAGTGAATTATATTGGTAGAGTTCTGGGCGAGTCTTGGTTGAATTTATTCGAGTGCTACGGATCATAAATCAACATGAAGTTTCATTTTGGATGAAGAAACTTCCCAGCTTTTTTGTGGAGCCTGGGGTCTGGGCACACCGTTCCTGGGGAACAGACAGGAGCTTCGTGATTAGGGGCTTGAACCGCTGATCTTCCTATTAGTAGCTCTGACCTTTTACAACTGAGCCACTGCTATCCTTCATCGTTTGAGCTTCTGCTTTTTTCAACTTGAAAAACCAAAGGTTTGAATGTAAGGGTGTTGCTCAGGGATTGGATTTGAACTCATAATTTTATGATCAGGTTTTCTACTGAGCCACTGCTTCATTGCCATTTATGTGCTGGGGATGGCATGATTTATGATTAACTCAATAATTGTAGACACCTTTTGATGGTTGTGGCTATACAGGATTAGTTTGCTCCATGATTTCACCAGGTAACAGAAGTGATGTTTCAGGATGCTTGTAGCACTTGGGATTACTGCTGAAGGATTTTTAATATATATATATTTTTGTCCTGATCTTTTAGCAATAAATGCACCGGGAGAGCATAATTTAGGTTGAAGTGTTGCAGAAAATAATTAAAATAGTGAATTTCTTTTGGTTTCTTGCGCATTGAGGTGCTGTCCTCTTTAAATACACATTGCCAGTGAACACTTTTTTTTTTTTCTTCTTTCCCTCTCCAGCTGAGCGTGCTCTCGACACGATGAACTTCGATGTAATCAAAGGCAGGCCAGTGCGCATCATGTGGTCCCAGCGTGACCCGTCACTGAGGAAAAGTGGAGTTGGTAACATTTTTATAAAGAACTTGGACAAGTCGATCGATAACAAGGCCCTGTACGACACCTTCTCTGCGTTCGGCAACATTCTGTCGTGCAAGGTAACAACTTGTCTCAACTTCTCATTTGTTTGTATGTGCGCTATGCATGGCCGGTTTGTGCATGAATTTGCTCCTGTATTGTCTTTAAGGTGGTTTGTGATGAAAACGGATCAAAGGGTTACGGTTTTGTGCACTTTGAGACCCAGGAGGCAGCCGAAAGAGCCATCGAGAAAATGAACGGCATGTTGCTGAACGACAGAAAAGTGTAAGTGAGTTTAACATGTGCTTGTGTAGAAACTAACAAGCAAGTCTTTAATCTGTGCGATGATGCAGCAAAGTTTGGTTTACTATACACTTGGACGGTATTGAAATTAACATTTGTAGGTGAATCCTGTTCTGTTTTCTGAATGTGAAGTAAGCTCAGCATTTGTCTTGTTGGTGTTCAATGCTGATTCGCTGTTTTGCCTTGTACAGGTTTGTGGGTCGCTTCAAATCACGCAAAGAACGCGAGGCTGAGCTTGGAGCCCGAGCCAAGGAGTTCACCAACGTTTACATCAAGAACTTTGGAGAGGACATGAGTGATGACAAACTGAAAGATGTCTTCAGCAAATACGGTTTGTTCTATCATTGACCTACATGCAATGTATCCAAAATGCATGGTGGGGGAGGGGGGGGGTAGCAGCCTAGTCAAATTCAGTGCGTCCTTCTCAGTGGGCTGTACTGGCCACACGGCTGCCACAGTCACCTCATAGCCCATGGGCCCCGGGTTTAACCGAGTGGATACTGGGGATAAATAACGGCTATGTACAATCACCAGTGATCTGAAGGCTGTGTGTGGGTGGTGTGCTGAATGGATCCCAGAGATAAGCACACATGCACGCTGTAGATAGCAAACTGGTTAGGATGCAAAATTAAAGCTGTGAACTGCGTCTTTATTATAATTCAGGTCAAGTAAAGTTAACTTTCCTTCCATTACCAGGTACTGCCATGAGTATCCGTGTCATGACTGATGACGGCGGAAAATCCAGAGGCTTCGGCTTTGTGAGCTTCGAAAGGCACGAGGACGCTCAAAAGGTATGCAACTTGCTGCAGTTCAGGTTAAGACATCTCCAGTAAAGGAGCTTTAAAATAGTGTTGGATTGCGAATGTCTCTGGATTTTCAGAATCCTGCAGCAAAATCTGCACTCAATCAAATCAGTCTTCACTCCTCTTTGCCTTTGCATTCACATCCATGTCTTCACCTGTTTGATCTTGGCTTATCCCAAGTTCTTGAAGTGCATGGTTTAAAAAAAATTTTTTTTAAAAAACTTTAAAATAAATTTTATTTTAAGTTTAAAAAGTATTTACTTTTTAATTTGTCCAAATAACTATTCTAAATGAACAGTCTCCTTGGCCAATTCAATAACTGGTTCTGCTTCTTTCAGTTCAGTTTGATCGTCTCCTCTCAATAAATGTACTAGAACTCCTGTGGTTCTGCTGCATTTAATTTAGAATTTATTTATTCCTTTGTCCAGTGTGCATGTGAAACCCAATGAATAAAGTATGGGCAGAACAGCATAGTGATTCCCAGTAAATGCTTTGTGTGCACACGGGTCTTTCAGAGCACCTAATGCAGGTCCGCATACTCCCGGGACTTCCGTCAACTCTTCAGAGAATGATGAATGCTGTTTAAACGGAAGCTAGTCCTACTTGCGTCTAAATCAGTGTTGTGGCCTGGGTGGTTACTGATGGTGAAAATATCTTAAGTTGAAGCATAATTAATTACGAATGTGCTTGTATAGAAACTTCTGTTTCCTCCTTGTTAATTTGTTTTATTTGACACATTTCTCCCTAGGATTATGAAATGTGCATTATGACTGTATTTGCCTGCCTCACACCTGAACTGTCTCAATCCCTAAATCATGTCTTGACCCTACACGTTTTCTCCAGGCTGTGGATGAGATGAATGGGAAGGAGCTGAATGGCAAGCTGATCTATGTAGGCCGCGCTCAGAAGAAAGTGGAACGTCAGACTGAGCTCAAGCGCAAGTTTGAGCAGATGAAGCAGGACCGGATGACGCGCTATCAGGTGTGTACACCTGTTGAAAACATTTAATTTGTGCAGTCTAGTCAAATTCAGTGCGCCCCGTCAGTGGGCTGTACTGGCCACACGGCTGCCACAGTCAACTCGTAGTCCATGGGCCCTGGGTTTAACCAAGTGGATACTGGGGATAAATAACGACTATGTACAATCTAATACTTTACAATTTTAGGCTGAGTGTTACTGTTAATGTTCACGTCTAACATGGTGTTCTGAAATGTGTAGGGTGTCAATCTGTATGTGAAAAATCTTGACGACGGCATTGATGACGAGCGCCTACGCAAGGAGTTTTCTCCTTTTGGAACCATCACGAGTGCCAAGGTGTGGCTCTCTTAGTCCTCTCATACACTGCATAATTCTAAGTCATCATTTAACATGGTGATGGTCTGATTTAACACTGGTGTGGATTTTAAGCGCTTTTGTAATGGTGGTCTGTGTCTTGGTTTTCAGGTCATGATGGACGGAGGACGCAGCAAAGGATTTGGCTTCGTCTGTTTCTCCTCCCCTGAGGAGGCCACAAAAGCTGTGACCGAGATGAATGGTCGTATCGTAGCCACCAAACCGCTGTATGTGGCGTTGGCTCAGCGCAAAGAGGAACGGCAAGCTCATCTTACTAATCAGTACATGCAGAGAATGGCCAGCGTTCACACTGTACCAAATACCGTGCTGAACCCATACCAGCCCACGCCGCCGTCTGGATATTTCATGGCTGCTATTCCTCAGGTCTGAACTTTTAATATGGATTAGGAACATGTACTCCATGTTTTGATTAAGGGTGTTCAGAGAACAGGAAGTGTGGCTTCTTTAGACATGATGATTTGAAGCAGTTTTTCATAACATGATTTAACCTTTTTTGTTTTCGTAATCCTCAGGCTCAAAACAGAGCTGCGTATTACCCCACAAGCCAGCTTGCACAACTTCGACCTAGTCCCCGCTGGACTGCACAGGGTGTCCGACCACAGCGTAAGTGCCTGCGTACACCAGCATCCTGTGGGCTTCTTTCTTAAATGTGCTTCGATGACCTGCTGGAAAAAATTCTTAGGACTGCTTACTTTTCAGGGTTGTAGATGGTGTAGACCTGGGTTTAATGCACAGTGTACTGATTTAAAGTAGCATTTCATTTGGTTTCTTTGAACTTGTAGAAACAAATATGCAGTTTTGCCCCCCTGCCCCCTCCTTCTGAAAAATATTCTGCTTCAGGCTGGGCAGTGCTAGAGTTGTCTCCTTAGTTAATTTTACAGGCACAGTTTGAATTGACTTAATATATATATTTATTTATTTACCCCCAGATTTCCAGAACATGCAGGCCACCATGAGGCCCTCAGGTCCAAGGCCACAGGGCTTCAATGCTATGAGACCTGCTTCTCAGGTTCCCCGTGTGATGTCTGCTCAGCGTGTTGGTGAGTTTGTATGCATGCAAATTTGGTTCTGTTCACCTAAAGTTGTTAAATCCCCCCCACCACTGAGTTGAACACTTTTTTTTCCAATTAAAGCAAACAATTGCAAACTTCCAGCTTATTCTTGGTAGTTTTTCAGCTGAATTTTTTTTTTTTTTCCTCCTTGGGTTGAGGAACAGATCCATTTCTGCATTTGATCTGTCCATGCTTTACTTCTTGGAGATAAACAATGCTATAGTTTAATTATGAAAGGTCTTGTGTTTTGTACTGTTATGAAGTCTTTTTGGGGTCTTCCTTTTTTTAATGCAGATTTATCATGAAAAACGCCTTGATTTAATGAGTTGGGTTTAGGAGCACCTCTCATCTTTTCTGTCCTACAGCTGCACAGACGGTGGGTCCAAGGCCTGCGACGGCTTCCGGTGCAGCGGCCGTGCCCCCAGTGCGCACCATCCCACAGTACAAATACACGGCTAGTGTGCGCAACCCTCAGCAGCACATCAACACACAGCCCCAGGTCTCCATGCAGCAGGTCAGACTTCAGCTTTCTGTATTATGCTCCAGCAGATTACTGTGAATTATGTTCTAAAAGACTGTTTCCTATTTCCCCAGCCTGCAGTGCATGTGCAGGGTCAGGAGCCTCTGACAGCATCCATGCTGGCTGCAGCTCCTCCTCAGGAGCAGAAGCAGATGCTGGGTAAGTTTATTTCTTCTTTTTTTTTTTTTCCAAACCTTAAACTTTTTTTTTTTTGATAAATTTGAGCTGTAATTAAAAAATAAAATAAAGATTTCCCCCTAACCCTTCCAGGTGAGCGTCTCTTCCCTCTGATCCAGAACATGCACTCCAACCTGGCAGGAAAGATCACTGGTATGCTACTAGAGATCGACAATTCTGAGTTGCTGCACATGCTTGAGTCTCCCGAGTCTCTGCGCTCCAAGGTGATTTTAATAAGTAATGAGCACAATCATAACATGATCTAGAAACTGTCTGGTGTGATGATGCAATCCTGTTTGGTGGGGGAGCTCCTGCAGTGGCGGGAACCTTCACTCAGACTCCTGACGACATGCACAGGGGCCATCTGACCAGCACTGATCTCTCGCACATCCTATTTCCCATTATTCTAACGTTACATGCTTGGACATTGCTTAATCTGTGGAATGTGCATGTGACAGTAGTGTTTCTGAATAATTTCTGTAAAGGTTGTGTAAATCTCATTTTTAGAAAACTTCATTTTAGCTTCTAGGTGTTTTTAAGGTTTGTGCTGAATTCTGATTGTTCAGGAGGTGTTTGATGTCAGACCTGTTATAAACGTGAGAGTAGGGGGAAATTGATTCAATTGTGTTGGAAGTCTTGTGTGGAAATTCTTAGTGCCACACTGACTTTTTTTTTTTTTTTATGTAAAAGTTTAATTGCATTGTAGCAGTAATGTTGCCATTTTTCTATAATCCTGCAGGTGGGGCAGCATACCATCCTGTGTAGTAGCTTATTTGCAACATTTGTTCTAGAATTAATAACCTAGGTGGGTGGGGAGATAGAAGTTGGGAGAAATTATAAAATTGTTACAGGATCTCAATACAAATTGAATCAGGATCCTATGATTCATGTATATATTGTTTTGGGACATCATTCCCATCCCTAATAGTTTGTGCAGTTTCAGGTTTATTAAAGCGCTTGATCTTTTGATAGTAACTGAATAGGAATTTATGGTGGAGTCTCAAGCCTTTAAACCTCTATGATTGGTAAAGGAACAGCATATTGCTAATAAGTCACGACGAACTTGTTAAACCAAATAGTAATTGAAGAATAAAACAGTCCGAGGAAGTGATGCAGTCTGAACTACAGTAAAGGGAAAATGACAGTGCCCCACCCCCTCTGTTTTAAATAGGACAGGTGTTTGAATACATGTATGATGGTGTCTGTGTTTTAGGTTGAGGAGGCAGTTGCTGTGCTTCAGGCCCACCAGGCTAAAGAAGCCGCTCAGCAGAAAAATGTGACCAACTCCACTGGCGTGCCAAGCGTCTAAGCCGAGGTAATCGAACACTCCTGGTGTAATGGGTTACTTCTGGACTGTGACATACCGGCTGTAATGTTATCCATGTTTTATAAGTATTTTTGATGAATGCTTGTTTCTTTTTCAGGAATGATCTTTCAAACTTGCTTCACCGAAGGGGGATAAAAACCATAAACATCGAAAAACTATGGAAAACACTGCAAAAAGATGAAAAATTGAGAAAGAAAAAAAAAATGCAACTAATCTCTGCCAGACCTAGAGAAGATGAAGCTAGGTCTAGTCAATTATCTTAAAAAAAAATCAGATAAAAAGAGAAATTATGAAAAATTAAAAAGTGAGAAATTGTGGGTTTTAAAGGGAAATTCCCTAAAGTTATTAAGGGGGGGGGGGGGGAACAGGCCCAATAGCATTCCTTATTATATTTCTTTTATTCATTGTCTGTTTCTGGGTATGAAGGAGGAGAATTGAGAACTGCACAGGCAATGTAAACAATTCTCCGGGACTGAAATGTGCTTGCTCAAATAAAGTTTGAGTCATCAAGTGTTCAGTGTGTTACTTGTTCAATTTATAATTTTGTGGCCTACACACACCATCACATGCAGTTTTTGCTGGATACACTAGAAGGTGCATGTATATGAAGGTTCTTATGGTTGCATTAAAGACAGAATTTGGTGTTGCTCGTCACTTTGCTTGTTTGTACCAAATCCCAAGTCTATTGCTTATAGTGCCTTAAATCGGTCACTCCATAATCCTCTCCAAATTCTTGCACTTTAACATGGAGTGTAACTTGCTTTACATTATATCTACAATCTCACTTTTTCAATTGGCTGTCCCTTATGTAAGGCATTTACATCAATTTCTTAAATTTGTGCCAATTCCCCCTTTAAAAATTACCAGTATTGGCAGTGTTTGACTGAAGGTAACTAGTAACCAGTGTAAGGCTCTATTGTGAACTTTAAAGCCCTTTTGTAAGTTGCTCTGGATACGAGTGTATGCCTAAATATAAATCTGAAAATTATTTCATGAGCCAGATTTTCCCTTTTGGTTCACATGTAACTAACTTCATGATTAAACGAACTTTAGAAGTGTTCACTATATGGGGAAAAGTATGTGCACCCCTGACCATCACTCATGTGCTTAAACTTCCCATTCCATATATCTCTATATGCTCCACTCTTCTGGGAAGGCTTGACATTAAAATTTGTGACAATGAATATATATACACAGGCACAATACTTTTGTGTTGTAACCATTTTGGGATGCAGCCAATCTTTTCCTGTGAGAATTACCCTTTTGTGGCTTTATTTTTGTATGACTCACTTTGCATTTTTCCCCTTCGTTTCATCAGAGGGGATGGGTTGGATTTCGACATCTGTTTCAGATGCCGTTTTCTCTCAGCAGTGTCCTGTAACTCGGTCATCCAAGACTTTTGTGATCCTCTTGTCTAGTCATTATCTGGGCAGCACAGGTGATGACCCCCCCAGCACCTCAATCATACTGAGCTTTTCTGATTCATTCCATTTTTTTCTGCTTTCATCTGTTCTCTCAGGCTTTGAGTAAAGCATCTCTATCTGTCGCTCTCTCCTTTTGTTTTCCTCCAACACTGGTCTCTCCAGAAACTTCTGCCAGCTTTTTGTGGCATGAATGAACCTGAAATGCAGTGTCACGCAGGTAAAGTTGTGTAATGGTGCACACCCAAACCCCATTTTCATTGTCTTTTAGCCAGCCTATTAGAGTAAATTTTAATAAAATAAATTCAATAGCACTCTAATGTCAATGTATTATAATAGACATACTAAGTTTTACTTTTTCTTTCATAATCTAATATACACTATATGGTCAAAGTCTTATGCACCCCTGACCGAACAATGTTTTTTTAAAATAACTAAAACTAAGTTTTACTTTTAGTCTGTGCATGTGACAGTTCAAAATGTCAAACAAATACGTACCATACTGTATGGTAAAATAGCGTTAAATCGCAGATGTGTTACAGTGAAATCTAATATTAGAAATATGAACGATATATATTTTATAGTGCAATAGATTTTTTTTATTTAGCTGATAATTGCTAGAAACTAATTTATATTGAGTTCACAAATGTATATTTTTATAATGAGTTTCTGATAATAAAAAACTGCCTTTAAAGTTTATTTATTTATTTGGTAATTATCTAGTAAGTTAGCTTTAACGTTGAAAAAGCCAGTGATCAGTCAAATCTCGCAGAACAGAAATCTTTCTGTGGCTTTTAGCGAAAATCTCGTAAGAACAGAAACACCACTTTATGGCTGTTGTAGTAAAATCTCGCGATAACAGCATTTTACCCTGGCCGTTAAGCAGGAAAAAAAATATCGCGAGAGCATTTTCGAAACGTCTCAGAACAGGAAAGGGTTGCGTCCCAAATCGAGTGGTGCGAGCGCGTCCGACATATTCTAGTCTTCGTGCTGGGCGCGTTCTCGTCGTCGTCGCCTCCCCCCCCTCCCCGGCGTTAATTTGGGACGAGGCCGCGGTCACAGACACAGGGAGTTGTCGACTCGGCCCTAAGTTTTTTTTCTTTCCTCCGGACCGCGCGAGCAACAAACAGAAGTTGTGGCTTTATAATCTTTATTATCTCCATATGAGTGTTTATTAAAACCCTGAATCTTGACGGCTTTCCTCAAGCTGGGTGGAATGAAATGCTGCTGCGCTCGTGACTCGAAAGGTAACTCTCAGAATTGTAAAAAAAAAGAAAAAAAGAAAAAAAAAAGAGAAGTATGTGTACGAGTGTGTGTGTAAACCGTCGTTGGGTTTTTAAGCTAATATAGCTCGCGAGCTAACTCACACAAACACTTTTTAAAAAATACAATCTACACTTTATAATGGTTTTTAAATGTCTCTTGAGGAAACAGAGCTAGCCGCTAGTCAGGTCGCGGGTACAGCTAGCGAGCTAACGGCTAACAGCTAGCGAACGAACATGCTAGCCAACTGGCTTAGCGCGCGCCGAGTGTAACTTTATCTTCTCTAAAACTGAGTGTAACACACCGGGTGATAAACACCATGAATCACTCACTAATTGTATCTCAAAAAGTGGAAGCTTTACTGCAGATTATTATAAATCAACCAGCGTGAGAGTGATCATGTGTGAGGGTGATAGAGAGAGATGGGGTGATCGTGTGTGAGGGTGATGGAGAGAGATGGGGTGATCGTGTGTGAGGGTGATGGAGAGAGATGGGGTGATCGTGTGTGAGGGTGATGGAGAGAGATGGGGTGATCGTGTGTGAGGGTGATGGAGAGAGATGGGGTGATCGTGTGTGAGGGTGATTCGGATAGGGTGTCATAGTGTGTGATAGGATGATACAGTAATAATGAGTGTCTTTATGTGTGGTCAAGCGAAGTTCAAGGGCTGAAGAGGTGAGGTAAGTGAGAAAAGAACACACACCTGAGGAAAATATGGCTAATTAATGACTGAGTGTGTGTGTGAGAGAGAATGCCTGGGCAGAGTTTAAAAACACACGTAAATTGTGTGTGAATTTAACTTAAAAGATTCATTGAGGACAAGTGGAAATAAAACTCTATTCACAGCAACAAACAGTCAGTGATTATCCACATGCTCTGCAGGTGTGTATCCTTTCCAACTGAGCTGACTCTCGTGTCCTTCACAAAGCGGCCACGCCCCCAACAGCACTGATTCTAGCGGGTCATTTTGTTAGAGTCAAATGTTCCCGCCCATATTTTTGCTCGTGAAGATGCTTGCCATGAAGGATTCGCAATTAAATCTGTTGTCGACCAATTTGATTAACCATTTTATGACGATTTGTTAACCGTTTCAACCCATCATAATAAGAGAGGCTCACAGTCTCCCTCTCTCTGTGAGGATTTTTTTTTCCTAGGTTGTCGGACAGAAGGCTGGATTAGTGATTAGATCAGTCTGATGTTAATGATCAGCTCATGTTTGACAGATCAATTTCCTGTGTGAACATTAACATCTTGACCTGTCTCTGACTGTGTCTGTCCGTCTGTCGCTTTGACTGTCTGCGTCTCTCTTTGTAACTCTCTGTCTGTCTCTTAGTCCGTCTTTTTCTTGATCTGTCTCTCCCTTTGTCTGTATCTCTTTGTCTGTCTCTCTGTTTCTGTCGGTCTCTATTTTTATTTGTCTCTGTCTGTCTTTTTCCCTTTTCCCCCTTTGTCTCTTTTTTTTGTTTGTTTGTGTGTCACTCTTTCTGTCTGTCTCTGTTTTAGTGTGTCTCTCACTTTTTAACAGGTTTTGGAGTTTCATAGACAGGGCTTACCTGTCGTCTTTCTTAACCCTTTCATACATTTATCTCTACTGAGAGAGAGAGCGCTGCAGTGGAACTTTAGTGTTGGTATTCTATCAAGTCGCCCTCACTTACTTCTCTGTGCATTCTGTATACTCTGTAACACACACGCAAACCCCCGGGACACAGTTACCATCGTCCCCTACACTGCCGACTAGGCTAGTGTTTCCTGTGTCACATACGCGGCCGCTGTGCATTCTGGGACACCGAGTCCACCTCTTCTTTCATTAATATGGTTCCATGGAAGTTAAAAGTGAATTCAGTTCGTGTGTGTGTGTGTGTGTGTGTGTGTGTGAGAGAGAGAAAAAGAGGGATTGAGCCACAGTGCTTCCTCTTCTGAGTAACCGCAGTGTCACACTGACAGGACAGCGATACTGAGGCGACAGACTGAACCCATCTTGCTGTGAGTCATAACCATGTGATTGACGTGTAGAGACACACGCACGCTCTCATGCGTTTACAGGAACATCAGATGAGGTGTGTCCAACACGACTTGAACATTTTTTTTTTGTGATCTGTAAATTCTCACATCACTCCAGCGGATCGCTCGCAAAGGAGGACTTGTCTTTAAGTGTGTGTTTCTCTATCTGATCAGCTAGATGTCTCGCACTAGCTCCAGTTTCAGACTAGCTGTACAGATTTGTTAGCTCGTTAGCGACCTGTTTTGCTCAGTGTTGGAGGTTCCACTTCGCACACAGATGAACGCAGATCCGAGCTCGGGCCACAGACGATTCGTCAGTCTGTCTCAAGGCAGCAAATGTTTCAGGTATCGATCGTTTACATAGGTGTGTGTGTATATCCTGTGTGACGGGACAAAGTCGCTTCCCGGCGGTGTGGAGCGCTGATAGCGGGGAGCGATCGATGTGTTTCAGGGACGTTTGCTCACGATCTCTTCCGTCCTCCAGCTGTCCTTCACCTGCAGACAAACACACTTTCAGGTACATAGAGAACCTGATCACCTTTACAGTGTGTCAGGGCACGGCCGGTGAGGACTTCACAAGTGCAGGATGTCTGATTCAGTATAGAGCACCTGAGTGTTGATATGGTAATAGCTCACCCCAGGGAGGTGCACGACCTGACACTTCATACACGTGAGTGTAATAGACGGGTACTCGTGGTACGGACTCGGGTCTCTGACGCCAGAGCTGCTGATGTGTTTTCTCAGCTGGCACTGCACAGTGGTGGTGACATTGTGATTAGTGCCCAGGTGTAGGGCTGTAGCTATTGAATATTTTAGTAATCGAGTATTCGGATAAAATGTATCAATATCAAAAATAAACATTCAAATTATTCACAATACAAGGAATAGCTTAAAGTTGACTAAGATGAATTAAGTGCATTACAGTGCCATACATTCTAATTTTAAAGCCTTTTCTCAGATGCAGATACTGAGAAAAAAAGGTATTTCAAATTACTTTAAGTATAAAAAAAAAAACAAAGGCACACATTAAAATAAATTTTTATATATTTTTATCGCTCCCTTCCATTTTGCAGCCCGCAACAGAACGCTCCCTCAAATCAATCTGCTAACTGTTTGCGTCTCCTTCCGCTTCGTGGGTGATGTAAGCGCTTCTTCTTCGTCAGTGTTTACTGGCGGCTTGCATCCGGAAGCGCTCTGTGTCACGCCAAACAAATAATTGCGCAAAAACATAACGCAAGCTTTTAAAATTAATTAAAAGAAGCTTTGAGGCAGAAGATTTTGCCTCGATAATTTTCTCGAGGAATTGTTTCAGCCCTAACCAGGTGACAGGACGTGCCGTGTGTGTGTGTGTTTCACACTGGGGTGAAGTGTGTTTTGACCCCGTCCTCATACGGGCCCCTATCAGTGCTGATACACTGCGGAAGTTTTATCTTTGTTTACCTGCGGTGTCCCCAACCCCACCGTCCATGCGCACGCGCACACACACACACACACACAGCCATCCCCCGCTGGTCTGTACTTTAGTCTAAGTGCTGAACACACCAGGTATTATCTTAACACACAAACACACACATCACAGCTTTGGGTCTTCCTGTTACACATATGGAAGGGTGTGGGGGGGTGGAGTCGGTTGCCATGCCAACGCTGATCAGTTTCTCTATAACAGCACGACCCCCGAGTGTTTTGTTTGTCAAGTGTTTTATTAGTTTTAAGCGAGTTACTCGGTGTGTGTGCTGAAATGTCACAGTGAGGAAATCTCCCCTTGTGAAGGGAGTGTCGCAGGAAATGCCTTTAATAAGCTTCTTGGAGAAATCCTGTCCTGTTATACACACACACACACACCAACCACACACACACACACACACACACACACACACACACTTTTCAAGCAGTTTGTTTAAAGCCTCTTGCCAGCCAGATGAAAGTGTTTGTGTTTTTTAAAGTGTGTGTGTGTGAGAGATTCTTAGAAAAGCAGCAGTCTCCCCTACACACACATACATTGTTACTGATGGTAGAAACCAAACACACACACTGCAGATATAAACCATTACATTTTATCGTCAAAGATGGTTGAAGGGGTGTTTGTGCGCGCACATGCGTTAGTGGGTGGTCCTATATTTTGTGATGACTGGTAGTTGCCATGGTAACTTTGGTAGCTAGCATGATTATGGCTATTGCTGTGTCGCTCACTACACACATACACATACTCGAGCTCTGACAGAGAGAGTCCTCACTCTCGCTTGTACAGTATACTTATCTCTATAGCAGTCACATCCTTGTCTCCCACCTTGTCTGTCTGTCTTTTTCTGTTTCTTTATCTCGCTCTCTGTCTCTCGCTCTGCGTCCCTCTTCCCGTCTTTCTGTCTTGCTCTCCTTGTCTGTTTCTCTGTCTCTCTGCCAGTCTGTCTCCCTCTTTACTTCCTGTTTATTTGTCTCACTTGTCGCTATCACTAATGTGTTTGTGTGTGTATAATAACATACAGATTAAAATGTACCTTTAAGCACTTCTCTAACATCTCTCTTCACCGCATTCTGAATTCCTTGGTTATTTCTTCGTTGCTCGTCTTCTCCACGTGTCTCAGCGCGTCCTGGAGACTCATCACACACACGACACGGAGAAGGCTTTCCTAGTGACTGTCGCTTAGCTACAACAGGTCGGTCCTTGTTTGTGGGTGGGGCTTAGCACATGGCCTTTAATCAGAGCGTCAGTGTGATGTGGACGCAGTGTTGAAGCGAATCTGATGCACAACGCCCGGTGTCTCCTGTGAGGAACTCCTGAGGTTTGACTGACAGAGTGCCTGAGCTTCACCTCTGATCCGAAACCTGAAGTTCCTTTTTACTCAGGTGTGTGTAACGTCCCGGTGCGTTTAGGGTAACTGGGACACAAGGTTCTGTGTGTGTGAGTTTGCACTGAACAGGGTTTCGTCTTTTCTGTGTGCTGCAGGAATTTCCCTCCTCAGGAATGTTGTTTGCCTTGAGCAGCGGCCTGCTCACATTTTCAGACCGTGAGACTCGCAGAACGTCTGGGATGAGTGTGTGTGTGTTTCAGTGCAGTAACCTTCCTCTGGCTGTGTGTGCAGTTTTCCTGGATTGTGTCCCTGTAACTTGTGTGTGTCTGTGTATATATATAAAAGAGGAAGGAGTATGGTCAGAGAGTTTGTACTTACTGTTGTAATTTGTAAAACCGCATGCGTTTATATAAAAAATATATAATAAATAAAAAATTTCTGTTGTGTAATGAATATGCAAATTTTGCGTGTTTTAGCATTCAGCCTGTTTCATCTGCATGTCATTTGAATATGCAGAGTTTGGAACCACAGCTGACTCCGTGCCGAGCGATTCTGTGTGAGGGATTCGGCGGGTCGGCGCTGATTTGTGTGTGTGTGAGGAATCCGACACTAACTGCTCCTCTGTTCCTTCCCCAGGTCCCGTAGAAATCCAGTCCGGTGACTCTGAGCGGAGACGAGCGTCCCGGTCTCACGATCCAGCACCACCGCCATGTCTTAACGTCCCGCCCTCTCCTTTGGAAGTCCCGCCCCTCCCTCCCTCCCCTCCTTCTCCCCCCTCTTCCCCTTCCTCATCTTCCTCGACTTCTCCCGACTCCACCGTTCCATACAGAGAGATGAGTCTGCATCATCACCAGACCCAGGACTCGGAGCGGGACCTTTCCTCCTCCTCCTCCGTCAGGAAAACGCCAAAAAAGCGGGGCATCTCGCTTCGTTCGCTTTTCCGGAGGCGCCGATTGGACCCGAAGTCGCGCAAGTCTCGAGCGCTGGCTGGCGGCGTGGACGGCATCGCCAGCATCGAGAGCGTCGTCCAGTCGGAAATGCAACAGCAGCAACAGCAGCAGGATGTAGCGTCTACGTCCACGGTGTCATCCGCCTCATCCGCGTCTTCCGAGTTCCTGGAATGTCCCCTGTGCCTGCTGCGCCACGCCCGAGACCGCTTCCCCGACATCATGACGTGTCACCATCGCTCGTGCGCCGACTGTCTGAGGCAGTACCTGCGCATCGAGATCTCGGAGAGCCGCGTGAACATCAGCTGCCCCGAGTGCTCCGAGCGCTTCAACCCCCACGACATCCGCATGATCCTCGGTGACCGCGCCCTCATGGAGAAGTACGAGGAGTTCATGCTCCGGAGGTGGCTCGCCGCGGACCCCGACTGCCGCTGGTGCCCCGCCCCCGATTGCGGGTAAAACGCACACATTGACATATAATGGTATAGTGTGGTATGGGTCTCGCTCCCCTGTGTCATCTCACACACACATCACGAAAAGACAGCAATGTGTACCATTATTTCAGGATGATCAGCCGTGTGAGTTTTTAAATGTTCATTTGTGTTCTTGCCGTGAGGGTTTCAGTCGGGAATCTATGGCACGTTCTAATATGTTTTTTTTTTTTTTTTTTTTACAAAACGAAAGCAGTCATTATAATTTAGTGATCAGAATGCAGGTGATCCTGTTGTGTGGTGAGGTGTGGTGTTCATAAACTAGGTGTGTGTGTGTGTGTGCCTGACTTTGCCCGTAATCAGATCAGATTTACTCAGAATGCCGAGGTGTTACCGGGACGGAACCGGTGGCTCGTATTTTTGCTCCGTCTCTATGGCACTGTTTGTTTTCTCACGGCTATCAACGTTAGCGTTTATGCTAACATCCTGTTGCTATGAGTCTGGTTTTCCATGACTCATGGCCACTCATGTTTATTTTCCAGTTTAAGCATCTGCTGCGATAAAAACCAGCCTGTGTGTGTGTGTGTGTGTGAGATTAAATAGTAATAATTGGGCATCAGTTTAAAGCCACATAATCTTTGCGTGTGTGAATTTCACACCCCTGACTGCTTCTGTCCAAACTAGTTCCCCTTATCTTCTGATGAGACAATTCTCATCAGAAGTGTGTTAGGCATGCCTAAAAATTCTGTTGCTCATCAATTTGTGTCATCTGGATCATGTTCCTGATTCAGCAGTGTCCTGCCCCGTCAGTATTCCCTGTTTGGAGCCGTCCTGTTCTACCCTGTCAGTGTTCCCCTTTTCAGCAATCTTATCAATGTCTTATTGATATTCGTATTTAACAGTGTCCTTCCTTATTGGTGTCCCCTGTCCGCCTCCCCTCTGTCCCGTCCTGTCGCTGTCCCCTGTCGGCCTCCCCTCTGTCCCGTCCTGTCGCTGTCCCCAGTCCGCCTCCCCTCTGTCCCGTCCTGTCGCTGTCCCCTGTCGGCCTCCCCTCTGTCCCGTCCTGTCGCTGTCCCCAGTCCGCCTCCCCTCTGTCCCGTCCTGTCGCTGTCCCCAGTCCGCCTCCCCTCAAAGTTTTTCCAATTTTTTGGACTGACTGACCTTCATTTCTTAAAGTAATGATGGCCACTTGTTTTTCTTTACTTAGCTGCTTTTTTCTTGCCACAATCCAAATTCAACCTCTTTGAATGAGAAGGTGTGTCCAAACTTTTGGTCTGTACTGTAGATCTACATCACCAGGAACTGCCCTCCCCTCCCCGATACACTTCTTGCATTTAAGGACTAGTCTTAATCGTCTCTACTGGCAGTCTAATGGATGTTACCTTGACGACATGTGTTTCAGGTATGCTGTGATTGCGTTTGGCTGCGCGAGCTGCCCGAAGATCACGTGTGGACGTGAGGGGTGTGGCACGGAGTTCTGTTATCACTGTAAACAGCTGTGGCACCCGAACCAGACGTGCGACGCCGCGAGACAGCAGCGGGCTCAGAGCCTGAGACTGAGACCCTTCAGGTCCTCCTCACTCAGCTACAGCCAGGAGAGCGGCGCTGCAGGTAACTCGTATTCACACTCACACACACACACACACACACACACACTCACTCTCACACACACACACACACACACACTCTCTCTTTCACACACACGTCTGTGGAAGGGCTTATTGAATTCATTGAAACAGCCAGCCAATCAGAATGCAAATTTTTCATTTTGGAGTTGCACTCTTGTAACTCTGTGTCCGTATGTGTGTGTGTTTGTAGCAGACGATATAAAGCCCTGCCCCCGCTGCGCCGCATACATCATCAAGATGAACGACGGGAGCTGCAATCACATGACCTGCGCCGTGTGCGGCTGCGAGTTCTGCTGGCTCTGCATGAAGGAGATCTCCGACCTGCACTACTTAAGGTAAACACACACACACACACACACACACACACACACCTGATTCAAAGACATTACCACATCTGTAGTAATTACAGACTGTTTAAGAAGTGATTGTGGATGTGGCTAAACCTTTATAAAGTAAGCATTGGTTATTGTGAGGTGTCGAGGTGATGACGCTCATCCGCCCTCCCCTCCCCTCCCCAGTCCTTCAGGCTGCACCTTCTGGGGTAAGAAGCCATGGAGCCGGAAGAAAAAGATCCTGTGGCAGTTGGGCACGCTGGTCGGAGCACCCATCGGCATCGCGCTGATCGCCGGCATCGCCATCCCGGCTATGATCATCGGGATTCCCGTCTACGTGGGCAGGAAGGTACGTCTCTGATGTTCATTTTATGAGTTTAATCTTTTGACAATAGACGTTTTCTCCTGATTCAGGTGCGAGCGTTGCAACGTTAGCATCGGCTAATACAGGTGGGCGGGGCTAAAAACGACAGGCTTATGCTTTGAACGGAGGATTCCTTCAGAACTGTGACTTCCTTGTCACTTTATTGTAACAGCCAGTTAAGAGCGCATTTTAATGTAAACTTTTTA